>SJYC01107866.1:0-14204 GCA_006408675.1 Madoqua kirkii
AGACTATTCTAAGATATATTATGTGGAAACTATCATATAGTCAGGGAGTTATGTTGCAGGGTGACAACTAGAAATCACTTAAGGTGTCCATATAATTTCAAAATAAGAATATTAAGGATGGATTAAATATATTTTTCATTGAGTCAGAGAAAATAGTAAAAGAATGACATGTGATAACATATCCCGAGATATGGCCATCTCAGAAGTAAGATACATATTTCTGCAAAATCTATAAAATAAAGATTTAGTCTTTTGTAACTATTTCAGAGTATTTAATTAATTTGGCAGTTGGACTGTTTGTATCAGCTTATGATTTCTACATCTCTATTTGGTCTTGTCATCATTCGTTGGAGAATGGAAAAAGCAAGAGAATTCTAGAAAAAAAAACCCTCTTCTGCTTCATTGGCTATGTTCAAGCCTTTGATTGTGAGGATCACAACAAGCTATGGAGAATTATTAAAGATCTAGGAATACCAGACCACCCTACCAGCCTCCTGAGATACCTGTTTGCAGGTCAAGAAGCAACAGTTAAAACTGGACATGGAATAATGAACTGGTTCAAAACTGAGAAATATGTACATCAACATTGTATATCATTACCTTGCTTATTTAACCTTTATGCAGAGTACATCATGTGAAATGCTCAGCTAGATTAATTAAATGCTGGAATCAAGATTGCCAGGAGAATATCAATATGCTCAGATATGCAGATGACATCACCGTAAAAGCAGAAAAGGAAGAGGAACTAAAAAACCCCTTGATGAAGGTGAAAGAGGAGAGTGAAAAAGTTAGCTTAAAACTCATGGTATGGGGAGGGAATTGAGAGGGGGATTCAGGATGGGGAACATGTATACCTGTGGCAGGTTCATGTTGATACTAAGAAGCAACAGTTAAAACTGGACATGGAATAATGAACTGGTTCAAAACTGAGAAATATGTACATCAACATTGTATATCATTACCTTGCTTATTTAACCTTTATGCAGAGTACATCATGTGAAATGCTCAGCTAGATTAATTAAATGCTGGAATCAAGATTGCCAGGAGAATATCAATATGCTCAGATATGCAGATGACATCACCGTAAAAGCAGAAAAGGAAGAGGAACTAAAAAACCCCTTGATGAAGGTGAAAGAGGAGAGTGAAAAAGTTAGCTTAAAACTCATGGTATGGGGAGGGAATTGAGAGGGGGATTCAGGATGGGGAACATGTATACCTGTGGCAGGTTCATGTTGATACATGGCAAAACCAATACAATATTATAAAGTAATTAACCTCCAATTAAAATAAATAAATTTATATAAAAATAAAGACACTTGTCTGCAATTTCAAAAAAAATGCTTATTAATATTAAAAAAAATAAACCCTCAACATTCAAAAAAGTAAGATCATAGATTCTGGCCCCATCACTTCACTGCAAAAAGATGGGGAAACAATGGAAACAATGATAGACTTTATTTTCTTAGGCTCCACAATCACTGTGGATGGTGACTGCATCCATGAAATTAAGATGCTTTCTCCTTAAAAGAAAAGCTATGACAACCCTGCTGCTGCTGCTAAGTCGCTTCAGTCGTGTTTGACTCTGAGAGACCCCATAGGTGGCAGCCCACCAGGCTCCCCAGTCCCTGGGATTCTCCAGGCAAAAACACTGGAGTGGGTCGCCATTTCCTTCTCCAATGCATAAAAGTGAAAAGTGAAAGTGAAGTCACTCAGTCGTGTCTGACTCTTAGCGATCCCATGGACTGCAGCCTGCCAGGCTCCTCCATCCATGGGATTTTCCAGGCAAGAGTACTGAAGTGGGCAACCCTAGACAGTGTATAAAAAAGCACAGACATTATTTTGCTGGCAAAGGTCCATCTAGTCAAAGATATGATTTTTCCAATAGGCGTATATGGACATGAAAGCTGGACCATAAAAAGACTGAGCACCAAATAATTGATGCTTTCAAAATGTGGTGTTGGAGAAAACTCTTAAGAGTCCCTTGGACTGTAAGGACATCAAACTAGTCAATCCTAAGGGAAATCAACCCTGAATATTCATTGAAAGGACTGATGCTGAAGCTGAAGTTCCAATACTTTGGCCACCTGATGCGAAGGGCTGACTCATTAGAAAAGACCCTAATGCTGGAAAAGATTGAAGACAGGAGAAGTGGATAACAGAGGATGAGATGGTTGGATGCCATCACTGACTCATTGGCATGAGTTTGAGTAAACTCCAGAAGACTGTAAAGTACAGGGAGGCCTGGTGCACTGCAGTTTATGGGGTTGCAAAGAGCTCCACATGACTGAACAACTGATCAACAACAATCACTTACCATGAAGGCTGGTTTCTTATTTCATCACTTATTGAACTCTATCCTGGTTCTCTTCTTAGTCAAGCACTCCTGTTCAACCAGATATTTTTATTAAATTAATATAAAACCTCATATTTTCAAACATAATTAAATCATTGCATTCACAGGGTGGTGATGTTTTATGTTAATTTTGCTTTGATATTAAAGCAACTTTTTTTCTTCTTTTTACAGTATCTTTAACTGTCCTTTGAAGTTAAATTTCCATATTGGTTAGATATTAAAATCTGTGTGTGTAATTATACATGTAAATTCTAATATATACTGTCCACACCTCTCTAGTCTGGGTACCCTTTGCTACTGTGTCTTCTTACAGCAAATGTTTGTTTCTCTACCTGAAGATTTTCTCTGGACTGCCTGAAGGTCAGACAAAGAATACTGGACAGCTAATGCCCTTGCAAGCAGCTCTCTACTTATGATCAGAAAATGTGATCTTTCATACCTGTCTCTTATACACATCTATTTTGCTTTGATATTAAAGCAACTTTTTTTCTTCTTTTTACAGTATCTTTAACTGTCCTTTGAAGTTAAATTTCCATATTGGTTAGATATTAAAATCTGTGTGTGTAATTATACATGTAAATTCTAATATATACTGTCCACACCTCTCTAGTCTGGGTACCCTTTGCTACTGTGTCTTCTTACAGCAAATGTTTGTTTCTCTACCTGAAGATTTTCTCTGGACTGCCTGAAGGTCAGACAAAGAATACTGGACAGCTAATGCCCTTGCAAGCAGCTCTCTACTTATGATAGAATTGAATTGGTAGATAAGCATCCTGGATTTTGCGTCTCTGTTTAGAGAGACTGAGTCATGCTCTGAGCCATCTCTTAAGGCCCCAGCTCTGTGGAGCCCAAAATGCACACGTTAGTCATCCACTCATCAATATCCATTTCACTGGCTTATTTTCCTTCCCTTCCTGACTCCTGCTCTACTTTATTAATTCTTTCTGGAATGCTGTCTTCAATAAATCACTCACCTTCAAAGCCTCATCTTAGAATCATCTCTGATTAGAATCATCTCTGATGAAGTCCAAACCGAATCTTATGTACACACAAACACACACAAAAATACCAGAGGTATGGTATGGGGAGGGAGGAGGGAAGGGTGTTCAGGATGGAGAACACGTGTATACCTGTGGCGGATTCATACTGAGGTATGGCAAAACCAATACAATATTGTAAAGTAATTAATCTACAGTTAAAATAAATAAATTTATATTAAAAAAAGAAAAACAAAGACACATACATGTGTAATGGCTTATGGTCTACAGTCTAACTGACATGCGGAGCTAAAAGAAATAAGGATCTTTCTGGTATGTTTGACTGTTAAATCTTTAATTTGAACAATTAAATAAATTCAATAATCCCTGAGATTCAGTGATTAAATTCAATGCATTGAATCAAAAGATTCAAATTATCAAATTTTATTTTGTTATTCTATTGAGATCAGACACTTCAGTTAAATATTTACATGTGTTCTGCATTTTAAAAGAGAAGACGTCTGTATATTAGAGACCAATAAGGTTGAGTACTGAAAGATGATAGAGTAAAATTGCTAGTCTGTGAAAGACTTACCCTGATGAACAGCTATTGTCCTGTGAAGAAGGAGTTTCAGAAACAAATGGTTTCTCACAAAACGTGGACAGTTCTTTATTATTTGCTAAGCTTTCCATTTGAAAAAGTTATATTTCATTTTGACATGATGGTAATAAATCACTGTAGACAGTGGAAAATATTATATGCTCAAAAAAGAAAAGTACAGTGGGTGGAGTACTGATACCATGTCTTGTGAATACATATTAAAATATGTCTAAAACAATTTCAGCAAATGTTTGTTTCTCTACCTGAAGATTTTCTCTGGACTGCCTGAAGGTCAGACAAAGAATACTGGACAGCTAATGCCCTTGCAAGCAGCTCTCTACTTATGATAGAATTGAATTGGTAGATAAGCATCCTGGATTTTGCGTCTCTGTTTAGAGAGACTGAGTCATGCTCTGAGCCATCTCTTAAGGCCCCAGCTCTGTGGAGCCCAAAATGCACACGTTAGTCATCCACTCATCAATATCCATTTCACTGGCTTATTTTCCTTCCCTTCCTGACTCCTGCTCTACTTTATTAATTCTTTCTGGAATGCTGTCTTCAATAAATCACTCACCTTCAAAGCCTCATCTTAGAATCATCTCTGATTAGAATCATCTCTGATGAAGTCCAAACCGAATCTTATGTACACACAAACACACACAAAAATACCAGAGGTATGGTATGGGGAGGGAGGAGGGAAGGGTGTTCAGGATGGAGAACACGTGTATACCTGTGGCGGATTCATACTGAGGTATGGCAAAACCAATACAATATTGTAAAGTAATTAATCTACAGTTAAAATAAATAAATTTATATTAAAAAAAGAAAAACAAAGACACATACATGTGTAATGGCTTATGGTCTACAGTCTAACTGACATGCGGAGCTAAAAGAAATAAGGATCTTTCTGGTATGTTTGACTGTTAAATCTTTAATTTGAACAATTAAATAAATTCAATAATCCCTGAGATTCAGTGATTAAATTCAATGCATTGAATCAAAAGATTCAAATTATCAAATTTTATTTTGTTATTCTATTAGAGATCAGACACTTCAGTTAAATATTTACATGTGTTCTGCATTTTAAAAGAGAAGACGTCTGTATATTAGAGACCAATAAGGTTGAGTACTGAAAGATGATAGAGTAAAATTGCTAGTCTGTGAAAGACTTACCCTGATGAACAGCTATTGTCCTGTGAAGAAGGAGTTTCAGAAACAAATGGTTTCTCACAAAACGTGGACAGTTCTTTATTATTTGCTAAGCTTTCCATTTGAAAAAGTTATATTTCATTTTGACATGATGGTAATAAATCACTGTAGACAGTGGAAAATATTATATGCTCAAAAAATAAAAGTACAGTGGGTGGAGTACTGATACCATGTCTTGTGAATACATATTAAAATATGTCTAAAACAATTTTTTAGGTAGTGTACGGGATGATCCGGGGAGATGGAGGGGGAAGGGAGGTGGGAGGGGACTTCGGCATTGGGAGATCGTGTGCACCTGTGGCTGATTCGTGTCAATGTATGGCAGAGCCAATACAGTACTGTGAAATGGAATAAAGTATTAAATAAAAAAAAAACATCAGTGATTCGTATAAATTAAGTGCTTGGTAATTATTTGAACTTTAAGTTTGTATAATTTATTCATAACTCTTACTTTTTTTCTTATGTGCTAAGTGCGAAAGATAAGTCAGAGAAAAAATTGTATCTAATACAAGATCTAACACTGTGTAAAAACTTTTATTCCTCCTGGGTATCCTTCATTGAGCGTTTAGACTTTTGACAGAGAAAAACATTTGTCTCTGATGTCCTTATTGTATTAACTATCATCTTAAATTCTTGATATTGGGCTCAAGCAAATTGTTAACTCAAACTAATTGGCATCACCTTCTGCTGGTTATGTATCAAATACCAACTAAAGCAGAAAGCACACACATCCCTGATCTAATTCTGTATTGGTAATTAAAATTTGTGCTCTGAATAGTTTTCTGAACTTATCTTCTAAACTCTTTTGCTTTTACAGTTAAAGTACCTTTTAGTTTATACAGAAGGATTTATGGAATTGCCATGATATTTTAAATTTTAAAAGAAAGTATTTAGCTGGATTTTGGCAGCATCTGAATTCATTTCCAAATTATGGTCAGTCCCTTTAAGATAGGTCTTTGGTTGCAGTAGTAACTGGATCATACTATACCTTAATGAACACTTTTCTTCAACTAAACATTTAGAAAACTGAAATGAAAAATTACCTCTCTTAATCACTGTCACTTGATAAATGCAATTGATCTATTCAACTCTGCAACAAATATACACTAAATAAAAAAGTGAATGGAGAGATGGTGTGTTAATATTGATAATGTGCGGATTTTTCATGGTCTGAGCCACCAGGGAAGCCCACTTATATTTTGACTCATGAAAATTAGTACTCTTGTCTCTGTGTAATAATAGAAAAAAATGTGTCCCTTCCCACTAACTTCTTTCTTTCACTAGCCTTCCTGGTTGCTGAGAGGTAAAGAATCCACCTGCAATGCAGGAGACTGGGATTTGACTGCTGGAGAAGGAAATGGCAACTGACTCCAGTATTCTTGCCTAGGAAATCATGGTAGGCTACAGTCTATAGGGTGGCAAAGAATTGGACATAGCTGAACACACTGGCATTTATTATAGATGTGCTGTGTGTGCATGCTTAATCCTGTTCCAACAGTTTATGGGGTAGATATGAAGAATTTGCCAGTAACCACCCACCAACTACAGGATTTGTATGTAGTCTGGCCTTCTCACAACCTCTCTAAAGGAAAAGTGATAGGTAGTGATAAGAATCAATAAAAATTTCATTATCCATTTGCAAAGATTAAATGAGCAGGGCCTTCTGTGTTATTTAGAGTTGGCATTCAACAGCAAACTAGCCCAGTTTTCATAGAGTGATTTCTCACAGAACAATGAAAGCATGTCATGTCCAATTTATTACAGTGGTTTGAAATCATATATTGGAGAAAGCTATCCATGGATCCTGGTGGGACTTTTCTGAAAACAATAATGAGTAAGCCTCATGATATATTACTTCTATTTTTTTTTCCAAAGAGACTGGGGAAAACTCAGTAAATGTGTTATGAATGACAACATTTCTAGCCAATGGAAAAGGTTTTAACAGTTGACTTTCTGAAACAATTTTCATTATTTTTATTCATTAAGTTTGAAATGGAATACAGTGTTATATATAGTTAACATTATAATATCAATATAGCATTATAATATCAATAATTTCTGTTATGCTGTCAAGATAATGAGAAGACAAATCACAGAAAGGAAGACAATATCTGCAATAGAGTTATGTGATAAAGCAGCATTATCCAAAACATACAAAGAACTCTTAAAGCTCAGCAATAAGAAAATGAACAACCCAGTTAATAAATGGGTCCAAGATCTTAACATACACTTCACCAGAAAAGACATACAGATGAAAAATAACCATGTGAAAAGATGCTCTACATCATATGCTGTTAGGGAACTGTCAATTAGAACAGTGAGATACCACTATGCATCTATTAGAATAGCCAAATTTTGGAACATTGAAAACATTAGAATGCTGGTGAGGCTGAGGGACAGCAAAACACTTACACATTGCTGGTGGCAATGCAAAATGGTACAGCCAAGTTAGAGGACATTTTGGAGGTTTCTTAAAAAAAACTAAACATATTTTAACCATATTATTCAGCATCTGTTCTTCAGCACTTATCCATAATAGCTGAAAGCATATATCCACAAGAAAATCTGCACACTGATGTTTATCGTGGATTTATTCACAATTGTCAAAACTTGGTAAAAATCAAGATGTCTTTCAGTATGCAAATTTGAATAAGAAAATGGAATATTATTGAAAATAAAAAAGAAATGAGCTATCAACCCTTGAAAAGACATGGAAGAACTTTAAATGTATATCACTAAGTAAAAGAAGCCAATTTTAAGTGTATTATACTTTGTGATTCCAACTCTACGACTTTCTGGAAAAGGAAAAATTATGCAAACACTAGGACTTCCCTCATAGCTCAGTCAGTAAGGAGTCTGCCTGAAATGCAGGAGACCTAGGTTCAATTCCTGGTTTGGCAAGATTCCCTAGAGCAGGAAATGTCAACCCACTGTAGTATCCTTGGCTGGAGAATCCCATTGACAGACGAGCCTGGCAGGCTACAGTGTATGGGTTGCAAGAGTTGGGCACGACTGAGTGACTAAGAACACATATACATGCAAACAGTAAAAGATCAGTGGATTCCAGGGGCAGGTTGGGTGGTGAACAGGCACAATAGAAAATTTTTAGGGTAGTGAAACCATTCTGGGTGATACTATAATTGTAGATATATGCAGGTATTTATCAAAACCTGGAGAATGTATGACATTGATAGTGAACTCTGCAGTATTAGACTTTTTGTGATAATGGCATTTCAGTGTACTGATAGATTCATCAGTTCCAACAAATATACACTTCTGTGTCAGATGTTGATGGCTGGGGGCCTGTATGTAGGGGTGAGCAAGAGATATACAGGAACTCTGTGTATCTTCCACTCAACTTTGATGTGAATCTCAAACTTCTCTAAAAATAAAATTTACTTTTTTTAAAAAGTAAGCAAAACAAGCGATATTTAATTAAATCAGTTTAAAAATGTGAATAACACTGATACATGTACAGAGACACAGTAAGGAGAAAAAGGACAATTCTGAACAAAAAGTTAATTTTGCTCAAAAGTGAGATTTATAAACATCAAAAATTTACTCCCAGTAGTTTTTGAAAATTGTGCATAAAATATCTGAAGTATTTTGAAATTCTCATTTCCTGAAATAACTAAATATTGTGGTAGTCAAAATTTAACATTTTCTACTGAGACAAGCATATTTAATGTTTTTGATGCTAATGGGGACTAGAAAAATGTACTATGATGATTATGGAAGAAAAGTAAAAACTATTAAAATATATATTTTTTCAACATCACTCTTTTAACGGACATCAGTTCAGTTGAGTCTCTCAGTCGTGTCCGACTCTTTGCCACTCCATGAATTGCAGCATGCCAAGCCTTCCTGTCCATCACCAGCTGTTGGAGTTCACTCAAACTCATGTCCATCAAGTCAGAGATCAGAGTCTTTAGAACATAGCAGTAACTAAATTGCATGCAGAATAATTGTCCTGTTTAGAATATAGAGATTACTAAACTGGCCAAAGTAATTTGAGAGTTAATAAAATAGGAAGAGAAATAATCTGATAATTTTGTGTGTGTGTGTGTATGTGTGTGTGTGTATGCGTGTTCAATTGCTCAGTCAAGTCCAACTCTTTGCTACCCCATGGACTGTAGCCCACCAGGGAAAAGTACTCGAGTGGGTTGCTGTTTCCTACTCCACCGATAATTGTAAATGTGCGGGTTTTTTTTAAATATATTTTCTGAACCAAATTATCATGATTTAACTAAAAAAGCAGGACAAAACTTTTATGTTTTTTTCAAAGCTTTTGTCTGAAAGCTTTCTCTATATTTTGAAACAACTTCCTAATAATAAAACAGTGTTTATAGTTAAACAGAATTTCTTATATCTTTACTTTTAATATGTGAGCATGCTTTTAAAAATATACTTGAAAAAATGAAACAAAATATGTGCCCTTGGATGAGTTTCTGATTCTTGGAAAATGTTGACTAGTCAAATAAAATATTACTATCTATTTTATTTGAGAAATTAGTGATAGACATGCTAACTACCAGTTTAAAAATGTGAATGAATGTAGCAACCGAAACCCTTAGTACTATGGAATATTTTATTAATTATATAATTAATAATAGATTTCTGTACATACACAAATGTGAAGACATATGTTCATATTATACGTTTGCAAAAAGGAAAACAAAACAAAATTATGGTTTTTGCCTACAATCCATACTTAGAAATGAAGGCATTTCCCCACTGAGCCACCAGGGAAATTTAAAGAGAGCCCCCAATTTATTAGAAAAGACCCTGATCTGGAAAGATTACAGGCAGGAGAAGGGGACAACAGAGGATGAGATAGTTGGAAGGATAGCATCACTGATTCAATGGACATGAGTCTGAGCAAGCTCTGGGAGATGATGAAGGACAGGGAAGCCTAACGTACTGCAGTCCATGGGGTCACAAAGAGTTGGACATGACTAAGCAACTAAACAACAAGTTTCTTATTAAGACTTAAGAGATTCTTCATCACATGTATACTTACAGTATTGTTTTCCACAAATGCAGTGTTGATCATGCCATTACCATAATAAAAAAGCTTCCATTTTATTCCATTTTATTCTATAAAATATGATACATAAAGAACTATTATCAAAGTTATTAGATTTTCCATAGTTTGACTGATTCCTTTTCTAAAACTTTATTTCTCATTGTTTTATTTCTTGAATATATGTCTCCAAAACCATAAAATAATTTGATCCAAAATGGCTCATTGACTTGTCTCCCAGTTGATATTAATTGATACTGTGGAGAAACAAAGGGACTGTTGAACCAAATGTTTACCGAAGTCCCTCCATACACCTTGGGCTTCTATAGCATGGCTCACAACGTGGAAAGAAATGGCAACTCCTATGTCTTTAAAGTGTTCACACAGCAGATATTTTTTAAACATTTGTAGGCCCCACACAAATTCAAAAAGCTAGAGACAGACAATCCATCTCTTGACACATTGAAAACCTTGTGATAAGGGAGTACAATTCTGAATATTTTCTTATACAATATACTCCTATCCTATTTCCTAAGACTCTTAAGCTTTCATCCTGTATGCTATGGTCGAATGTGTGTGTTCTCCTAAAATTTGTATTTTTAAACCTAAAGCCCAATATGATGGCTTTTGGTAGTGGAACCTTTGGGAGATAATTAGGTCAAGAAAGTGGACTCCTCATAAATAGGATTAGTGCTTTTATAAAGGGAACTCTACAGAGATCCTTAGCCCTTTTTGCCATTTGAAAACACACCAAACAGATAGTCATCTATAAACCAAGAAATGAGTCCTTATTGGAAATCTAATTTACTGGTGCCTTGACCTTGGACTTCCAAGATTCCAGAACTTGAAAGAAATAAATGTTTATTGCTTATATACCACTCAATCTGTGATTTTGTTATAGCACCACAATCAGATGAAGAAGCTATTAGGGCATCAACCAGATGTCCAGAATCTTGAAATTTAAATCAGACTCTGTTCAGAGTGAAGTTTCACTCAAGTATGGTTATTATTTTTATCTAAAAATCCATTCACAAAAGGGAAAGTAAAAAAAGCTCATCCTCTCCAACATACGTGGTAGTACAAAGAGAGAATAACTTCAAGGAATATTTCCTTTAATGGAGGTAGGGGATGAAAAAAGTCTAGATTGTCATTGTTTCACAGAAATCCTGAAATCTAGCTCAGTATACATTTCTAGATTCTTGAAGAGAGATTAGTCCTGCTTTGTGGAAATTTTCTTCATGAGCACTTATCTTGCACTCTTAATGACTCTTTCTTTTAATTAAAAACAAACAAACAAAAAACCCCTATACTTTTAGCTAGGTATCTTTCTCAGCTTTCTTCTTACTTCAAGAGGTTGTGAATCCTAAGTTTACTTTTGACATTGACCGCCCTTATGCTTTCCAGTACATACTGCTGGCACTTCTGCTAGTGCAAGAGAATTGATAGTTAGCTCTGTGAAACAAAAAGTCAAGCCCCCTAAATCTTCATAACATGAGTCCTTCAGACATCGGGCTATGAAGCATGGTGCCCCAGGACAGCCTCTCTGAGATTTTTAGAAACCAATTAGAAGACCTGGATAGTATTTTAGGCATGTCTTTATGTATCAAAGCCCATATAAGACATGTGTATGCCCTTACTATTTTTTTTATAGCAGGCATGAGGTTTATTAATAACATTATTTTAAGAACACCATCAAACAAAATAGACGTCAGATATGATTATCAGGATCAGTAGCAAAAGCAATCAGTCTTTACCAGGTACACAAGGAAAGTGTTAGATGTGAGAGTTGGACCATAAGGAGAGCTAAGGGTCCAAGAATTGATGCTTTCAAACTGTGGTGCTGAAGAAGATTCTTTAGAGCCCCTTGGACTGAGTGGAGATCAAATCAGTTAATCCTAAAGGAAACCAACCCTGAATATTCATTGAAAGAACTGATGCTGAAGCTGAAGCTCCAATATTTTGGCCACCTGTTGTAAACAGTCAACACACGGAGAAGACCCTGACGCTGGGAAAGAGTTAAGGCAAAAGGAACAGGCAGTGGCAGAGGATGTGTTGTTTAGATAGCATTACAGACACAATGGACATGAATTTGAGCAAACTCTGAGAGATAGTGAAGGGCAAAGGAACCTGGTGTGCTGTAGTCCAAGGGGGTTGTAAAGAGTTGGACACAATTTAGGGACTGAAAAACAGCAACAGCAACAATTCCCATGGAGTCTCTTTTTTATTTATTTATTTGTTTGTTTGTTTACTATTATTTTTATTTTATTTTTAATTTTTACTTTATTCTGCTTTACAATATTGTATAGGTTTTGGCATATATTGACATGAATCCACCACAGGTATATACGAGCTCCCAATCCTGAATCCCCCTCCCACCTCCCACCCTGCAAATTTTTTTTTTAATTTAACTTTTAGTTTTTACTAACATATAATTGGTTTATAATGTCATGTTATTTTTCAGGTTTAAACAAACTTTACTGTTAATTTTTTTTAATGCTTTTACTCGTTTCAGAAGAAAATCTATCTAGTAAAAGTTTACTAGGAATCATGTTATATCCTTTTGGGACCTTAGTTAAAATACTCACAGCTAGGTACTTCATTTCAAAATTACTCTGAGGAAAATTTTTCTTGTACATCCTGAATCTGAGTCTTCATCTCATTTCATTTTTTACCTTAAGAACATCTAGGCTAATGGAAAGGTTCTCCAAGTCTCTTTGTATATACTGTGAAATTGTCTAAAATATTGAAAGGTTTTGCTTTCAGTTTATCTCTATCTGCATCTTTTTAGACACTGTTATAAGAAATCCGTTCACTCGAACAACTTCTTGAAATTAACTTATAGGCTCATAAAGTTAAGCATTTCTTTTTTATCTTATCATAGGCATTTATTTCGATAAGATTTCTGCCACCACAGACACACATTATCATCCTTCCAGCCTCCCATCTCTGTGTCCTTTTATTTTTCATCAATTTCCCTGAGGTCATTCCTGCTTCTGCAAACTTTGGGTACCAATGTCGTTGCCAAATATTTTATATTGTTTTTATGGCCATCAGACATCTTCCCTGGTGGTTCATTCATATGGCTGGTTCTTAGTTGAGAATTCCTTAGAGACTGTTTAACAGATAACCTGTATATAACCAACCTTTCAAACATATTATAAGCTCTTATTGCATGACTCCTGAGTTTTAAGGAGCAGGATGCAGAAACTCTGATTAGTTAAGAATTAACCCCGGATTTGATACTTCTATTGGATTATATTGGTTAAAGTACTCTCAAAGACTGAATAGATTCGAGAGTAAAATAATAGATTCCAACATTTAGTGCAGGAATAGTAAGATTATAATGACCAAGAGTATCATGCATGGGAGCAGAAGTACAGAGAATCTTTGAACATAAAATCTTAAGATTTCCCAGAGGCTCCATGGTTAAGACTTCAGCTTCTATAGCATAGGGAGCAGGTTCAACCCTTGGTCCAGGAATTAAGATCCCACATGCTACATGGCATGTCCAAAATAAATAAACAGAAAATGTGATCTTTCATACATCCTGGTTAGAATGATTCTTACACCTGCACTACATGTCTATTACCAAAGTCCATTCCAAACTTTAAGCATTTTGAATAAATATTTACTAATGGCATATATTGCTTCAGAAAAGATATGAATTATTTTGAATTTAGTAGTGAAACAATAAAAAAAGCTGCCAATCTCATGTAGCTAACAATAGAATTGCATATTCAATGGTGATGCATGTTATAAAGTCTAATATAGCCTAATTCTCATTTTTCAGGGTACCCTTTTATTTGCTTTCTCTTGTGGTTTATTACTGAATATTTCTAGAATCTATTATTTATCTTTGTTATTACAGAATTTTCACAGTGGTTTTTGGCAAATAGTCTTTATAATTCACTGTGTCAGACAATAACTGTGTCCTCTTTATTTGAAAACTTTGTAATTCTAGAAAACAGGATAGAACTTCAGTGATGAGTTTATTCTCTTCAATTTTTATGTTTTTCTCTTTCTATAATACATCTTATGCAG
>SJYC01107867.1:0-16538 GCA_006408675.1 Madoqua kirkii
ATTTTTAGAACTTTCCCAGTTACCTGTTAGGGCTTTATAAACTGTTAGTTTTTATGATTGAGAAATTCTTGACCTATTTAGGTCTATGGCCATGAACTTTGGCACAGCCTCTGGATAAGAGAAGCTTCCCTCTGAACCATTTAAGAGAACATAAAAGTTTAAAGAAAAATCAATGAGCTGTTTCCATGGCAATAAATCTTAAAGTGCTTTGTACAAAAATGTATAAAGTGATGATGGACCAATTCTGAGTTTAGTTCTCAAATGCCATGCATGTTTTTGCTATTTGTCTTGTAGCCCTGTCCAGACATGAGAAAGGCTCAAGGTTGCCTACTAGTGAATGAGAGATCCCATGATCAGAGTTGAGTTACGCTGAGGTATCCTGTACTGGTTAACAGCCTGCCAGGCCCTGGAAGGTGACTATAGATGGTTGAGTGAGACCTGCTAAAATCAAAAGAAATTTACACTGAGCCGACTCCACTCAAAATGCCAAAACACAGAATTTCAAGCTATGTGTGTGGCTGTTGGTTTAAGACACAATCTTGGAGAGCTTTGTCTCACAGCAAGATTTAACTGATACAGTCTCCTGTTCACCAGCTATACTTTTGTAAGTAGTCTTTGTGTAATTAAATCCTCATTGTAGTTGTTGTTTACTTTAAGTTGTGTCTGACTCTTTGTGACCCTATGGATTATACCGCATCACCTTCCTCTGTCCATGGGATTTCCAGGAAAGAACACAGGAGTGGTTTGCCATTTCCTTCTCCAAAATCCTCATTAGACGATGTTTTAATATAGAATCAATTCCTTCCTGCTCTCTGATTGGTATGTAAGTGATTGGTGAAATTCTTAGGAAATATCACAGAAATTGGAAAGGAATCATTCAGTTCCATTCAGTCACTCAGTCGTATCTGACTCTTTGCAACCCAATGAATTGCAGCACACCAGGCCTCCCTGTCCATCATCAACTCCTGGAGTTCACTCAGACTCATGTCCATCGAGTCAGTGATGCCATCTAGCCATCTCATCCTCTCTCGTCCTCTTCTCCTCCTTCCCCAAATCTCTCCCAGCATCAGGGTCTTTTCCAGTGAGTCAACTCTTCACATGAAGTGGCCAAAGTATTGGAGTTTCAGCCTCAGCATCAGTCCTTCCAATGAACACCAAGGACTGATCTCCTTTAAGATGGACCAGTTGGATCTCCTTGCAGTCCAAGGGACTTGCAAGAGTCTTCTCAAGCACCACAGTTCAAAAGAATTAATTCTTTGGCACTCAGCTGTCTTCACAGTCCAACTCTAACATCCATGCATGACCACTAGAAAAACCAAAAAGGAATCATACACACACACACACACATGATATTAAAAATGCAAATATCAGTAGTGGAAGAATGCTTCCATATGTGTTGTTTTTAATTAAATTCACCCAATATTATTTTGTTTTTCAGTCAGTCAGTCATGTCCAATTCTTTGTTATCCCATAGAAAGAAGCATGCCAGGATTTCCTTCCTTTACCATTTCTGGGACTTTGCTCAAACTCATGTCCATTGCCTCAGCATCAGTCCTTCCAATGAATATTCAGGTTGGTTTCTTTTAGGATTAACTGGTTTGATCTCCTTGCTGTCCAAGGAAGTCTCAAGAGTCTTCTCTAGCACCAAAGGTATCAATTCTTCAGCATTCAGTCTTTATTACTATCTAGCTTACATCCATACATGACTATAGGAGAAAACATTGCTTTGCCTACACAGAACTTTGTAGGCAAAGTAATGTCTCACTTTCATCAAGGGGCTCTTCAATTCCTCTTCACTTTCTACTATAAGAGTATTAGCATCTGCATATCTGAGGTTATTGATATTTCTCCCAGTAATCTTGATTCCAGCTTGTGTTTCATCCAGTCCAGCTTTTCTCATGATGTACTCTGCATATAAGTTAAATAAGCAGGGTAACAATATACAGCCTTGACCTACTAATTTCCTAACTTGGAATCAGTCATTGTTCCATGTCTGGTTTTCACTGTTAATTCTATCCCTGAATACAGGTTTCTCAGAAAGCAGGTAAAATAGTCTGGTATTCTCATCTATAAGAATTTTCCACAGTTTGTTGTGTTCTACCCAAAGGTTTTAGTGTCATCAATGAAGCACATGTAGATGTGTTTCTTGAATTCTATAGCTTTATCTATGATCCAACAAATGTTGGCAATTTGATCACTGGTTCCTCTGCTTTTTTTAAACCCAGCTTATACATCTGGAAGTACTTTGTTCACATACTGTTGAAGCTTATCTTGAAAGATTTTGAGAATTTCTTTGTTAAAATGTGAAATGAGTGCAACTTTGTGTGATAGTTTGAACATTCTTTTGCATTGTCCTTTTTTTCCAATTCCATTGGGATTGGAATGAAAACTGACATTTTCCAGTCCTGTGGCCACTGCTGGGGTTTCCAAATTTGCTAGCATATTGAGTGCAACACTTCAACAGCATCATCTTTTAGGATTTCAAATAGCTCATCTGGAATTCCATCACCTCCACTAGCTTTGTTCTTTGTTTGTAGTGATGTTTCCTGAGACCCACTTGATTTCACACTGCAGGTTGTCTGGCTTTAGGTGAGTGATCACACCATTGTAGTTATCCAGGTCATTAAGATCACTTTTGTATAGTTCTTCTGTGTATTCCTGACGCTTCTTCTTATTTACAACTTATTAATTTATATTGTTATTTATTTATAAATACATACTATTTACAATTTAATAATTGAAAAAAAAGTACTTTGAAAGACTAGTGTGTCCATTTTGTTTAATTTCAAGTGCTCTGCTCAGGTCAAGATGTTTGTCTTCAAAAAGTCAATTGAAACCCTTCACAAGATACTTTGGCTATCTGTTAGCAGGAATTGCACTGAAAGAAATTGCAAGATACTTATTCAAGGCCTGACTATCAGGATTTATGTATGCAAAGACTTTATTGACCTCAGAGTCAATGGAACTTCAGGCAGAAATTTTGCCTGAGCAAACACTGCTGAATCAGGACACAAATGAATTAATTTAGTGCCTATCTGCAGTATAGATTGGCAATCTTCCAAAATGAATATGCGATTTGAAAAGAGTTTGGTTTCTAAATGTAAAGCTGAACTGCTTGTTATTTCTCCTAGCAATATAAGGAGAAATGTAAATCTACTGTTAAGGGGTAAAAACATTTTCTATTATAGAATATATTTATCCAATGATTAGACTCAGTGCTTTAATTTTGGCTTAAGACTTGGGTTTAGTGTTGTCATCCAAGGGGTTGGTTGGATCCAAATGTTGTTCACTTGGGGACAAACCTACAGTTCTCTGAAGAAATAAAGCCATGAAAAATAGACCAGAATTTATCATAAGAGTAACCAAAATGCAAACCTGAGAGCAAATGAAGGGTTTGAAAACAAACATCATCCAAGAAATGAGTGCAATTATTTAAATTTGAACACAAGACAGTGTACATCACTAGGGTATAACAACTAGTGAGAGCTGACATTCCTTGAAATTAAAATGAATGGTATGACTCCTAAGGACCTTATTTACATTATTCCATTTACTATTCACACTGACCTCATGAATTAAGAAAGTGAAAGTGAAATCGCGCAGTGGTGTCCGGCTCTTTGCGACTCCCTGGATTGTAGCCCACCAGGATCCTCCGCCCATGGGATTCTCCAGGCAAGAATACTGGACTGGGCTGCCAGTTCCTTCAGCAGGGGATCTTCCAGACCCAGGGATCAAATCTAGGCATTGTAGGCAGACGCTTTTAGCATCTGAGCCACCAGGGAAGTATGACCTCATATGTTCAGTTCAGTCGCTCAGTTGTGTCCGACTCTGCAAACCCATGAATCACAGCACACCAGGCTTCCCTATCCATTACCAACTACCAGAGTTCACTCAGATTCACGTCCGTCGAGTCAGTGATGCCATCCAGCCATCTCATCCTCTGTTGTCCCCTTCTCCTCCTGCCCCCAATCCCTCTCAGCATCACAGTCTTTTCCAATGAGTCAACTCTTCGCATGAAGTGGCCAAAGTACTGGAGTTTCAGCTTTAGCTTCATTCCTTCCATAGAAATTCCAGGTCTGATCTTCACAATGGACTGGTTGAATCTCCTTGCAGTCCAAGGGACTCTCAAGAGTCCTCTCCAACACCACACTTCAAATGCACCAATTCTTTGGTGCTCAGCCTTCTTCACAGCCCAACTCTTACATCCATACATGGTGAAGTCAGGTAAGGTGAAGTCGCTTAGTCGTGTCTGACTCTTTACGACCCCGTGGACTGTAACCTACTAGGCTTCTCCGTCCATGGGATTCTCCAGGCAAGAATACTGGAGTGGATTGCCATTTCCTTCTCCAGGGGATCTTCCCGACCCAGGGACTGAATCCGGGTCTCCCGCATTGGAGGCAGATGCTTTAACCACTGGAAAGCCATAGCCTTGACTAGACAGACCTTAGTCGGCAAAGTAATGTCTCTGCTTTTGAATATGCTATCTAAGTTGGTCATAACTTTTCTTCCAAGGAGTAAGCATCTTTTAATTTCATGGCTGCAGTCACCATCTACAGTGATTTTGGAGCCCCCCAAAAAAACAAAGTCTGACACTGTTTCCACTGTTTCCTCATCTATTTCCCATGAAGTGATGGGACCGAATGCCATGATCTTTGTTTTCTGAATGTTGAGCTTTAAGCCAACTTTTTCACTCTCCTCCTTCACCTTCATCAAGAGGCTTTTTAGTTCTTCTTCACTTTCTGCCATAAGGGTGGTGTCATCTGCATATCTGATGTTATTGATATTTCTCCTGGCCATCTGGATTCCAGCTTGTGTTTCCTCCAGTTCAGCATTTCTCATGATGTACTCTGGTTATAAGTTAAATAAGCAGGGTGACAATATACAGCCTTGACCTACTCCTTTTCCTATTTAGAAACAGTCTGTTGTTCCATGTCCAGTTCTGTTTCTTCCTGACCTGAATACAGATTTCTCAAGAGGCAGGTCAGGTGGTCTAGTATTCCCATCTCTTTCAGAATTTTCCACAGTTTATTGTGATCCACACAGTTAAAGGCTTTGGCATAGTCAATAAAGCAGAAATAGATGTTTCTCTGGAACTCTCTTGCTTTTTCGATGATCCCGCAGATGTTGGTATACAGATTTCTCAAGAGGCAGGTCAGGTGGTCTAGTATTCCCATCTCTTTCAGAATTTTCCACAGTTTATTGTGATCCACACAGTTAAAGGCTTTGGCATAGTCAATAAAGCAGAAATAGATGTTTCTCTGGAACTCTCTTGCTTTTTCGATGATCCCGCAGATGTTGGCAATTTGATCTCTGGTTCCTCTGCCTTTTCTAAAACCAGCTTGAACATCTGGAAGTTCATGGTTCACTTATTGCTAAGTCTGCATTGGATAATTTTGAGCAGTGAGCATTACTTTACTAGCATGTGAGATGAGTGCAATTGTGTGGTAATTTGAGCATTCTTTGGCATTGCCTTTCTTTGAGATGGGAATGAAAACTGACCTTTTTCAGTCCTGTGGCCACTGCTGAGTTTTCCAAATTTGCTGGCATATTGAGTGCAGCACTTTGACAGCATCATCTTTCAGGATTTGAAATAGCTCCACTGGAATGCCATCACCTCCACTAGCTTTGTTCATAGTGATGCTTTCTAAGGCCCACTTGACTTCACATTCCAAGATGTCTGCCTCTAGATTAGTGATCACATCATCATGATTATCTTGGTAGTGAAGATCTTTTTCGTACAGTTCTCTCATGTATTCTTGCCATCTCTTCTTAATATCTTCTGCTTCTGTTAGGTCCATACTATTTCTGTCTTTTATCGAGCCCATCTTTGCATGAAATGTTCCCTTAGTATCTCTGATTTTCTTGAAGAGATCTCTAATCTTTCCCATTCTGTTGTTTTCCTCTATTTCTTTGCATTGATCACTGAGGAAGGCTTTCTTATCTCTTCTTGCTATTCTCTGGAACTCTGCATTCAGATGCTTATATCTTTCCTTTTCTCCTTTGCTTTTCATCTGTCTTCTCTTCACAGCTATTTGTAAGGCCTCCTCAGATAGCCATTTTGCTTTTTTGGATTTCTTTTTCATGGGGATTGGCACTAATAACCCAACTGATAAATGAGAGAACTAAAGTAAGGCAAGGGCTTCCCTGGTGGCTCAGACGATAAAGAATTTGCCTGCAATGGGGTTCGATCGTACCCAGGTTCGATCAATAATTCGGGAGGCTCCACTGAAGAAGGGAATGGGAACCCACTGCAGTATTCCTGCCTGGAATATTCCGTGGACAGAATCAGCTTTGTAGGCTACAGTCCATGCTGTCACAAAGAGTCAGAGATGACAGCAACTAACATACACACAAAGTAAGAGAAATTAACAAATTGCCCAAATTTTCTGTTAAGTAGTCAGTGTCAGAGACAGAATTTAAATCTAGAGTGGAGTTCATATCTTCATGAGTATGTGTTTCCTCTTAAACAAAAGTCCATATTTGATATTTAATGAATGAAAGACAGACCAAGAACTAGACTAACTTTATATCAGTATTCTGAGTATTTAAAAATATTTTTCAAACCCCATTGCACTAAGGAAAATAAAAGGCCAGTGAGGATTAAAGTACATGAAGCAGCAGTTCTGAACCTATTGCCTCCTGCCAGTGAAGACAGGAAAAAAGACCTTGGAGCAATATTTTAATGATTTGAACCTGACCTACATACAAATACGCTGCTGCTGCTGCTGCTAAGTCGCTTCAGTTGTGTCCAACTCTGTGCGACCCCAAGACGGCAGCCCACCAGGCTCCCCCATCCCTGGAATTCTCCAGGCAAGAACACTGGAGTGAGTTGCCATTGCCTTCTCCAGTGCATGAAAGTGAAAAGTGAAAGTGAAGTCACTCAGTCATTTCTGACTCCTAGTGACCCCATGGACTGCCGCCTATGAGGCTCCTCTGCCCATGGGATTTTCCAGGCAAGAGTACTCGAGTGGGTTGCCATTGCCTTCTCCCTGCAAACTCACTAATGGTATTTAATAGTGGAAAGTACTCTGTTTACAAAAGTATTTTATCTTGACATAGCTGATATCTTCATATTATAAATAAACAACATAGTATTTATAGGTTCATAGGATACGGCTGGATAGAGAAAGAGGAATACTCAGATAATTTATATGATTTAAGGAATATAAAATGCAGATGTTTTAACATTAAAAAGTCTCTCTTTGTGACCAATGCATTGTTATTCTAAAGCCAAAATTCATCCTGAAGCAAAGGAAAAAAGAAAACAAAAAGAGACAAATTTGGCGGTCTCATAGGCTTCCCACTTCTCACAGAAAATAATATCTTCTCTGTGTTTTGAATGTTACACCATCTTTTATATCAGTAAATTGGGGGGTTGGGTAACATCTGTGATTCATGCAATCTATCTTTGCAGTTCAACCTTTTCTTTTACTAGTAGTTGGCAGCAACAAAATTGTTTTTCTGAACTATGAATCACAGTGTCTTAAACAGGATTCAGTAGAGGAAAAAAGAAGTAATGGTATGAAATAGCAATAGTTTGATGTGTATAGAGCTCTCAATATATCTTTGGTATGAAGAGGTGAAAATCTTGAAGCAATTTAAAAAAGAATATATTAGTGTCATTGGAGGAAACAGATTTATATCTTGGAGAAGGTGCTAAGTGGATAAACATGGACTATCAAATGAAAGAATAGTGCACAAACATACTTTTTTGATGGCTATTGTTAGAAGGTCTGTTAAAACCAAAAGAGTAGAAGAAAACAATCAAACATTGCTCCTATAATTGTAAATCCTTCTAATGCCATCATATAGGGAAACAAAGATGAGGACTTCCCTGGTGGCTCAGTGGTAAAGAAATTGCCTACCAATGCAGGAGACATGAGTTCAATCCCTGAGTTGGGAAGATCACCTGGAGAAGGAAATGGCAACTCACTCTAGTATTCTAGCCTGGGAAATCTCATGAACAGAGGAGATTAGTGGGCTACAGTCCATGGGGTCTCAAAAGAGGCTGACATGACTTAGTGACTAAAGAGCAAATGTAGCAAAGATTCTGTAGGTTTACAGATATAAGAATATAGCAGAAGACAAAATACTTAATAAGATATATTTGAAACTCCTCCTCACGTTTTGATACCATCAGATACAAAATTAGACAGAAAGGAAGGTATACTTAGTTGCAAAAAATTATATAATTCAATGTCTATATGAATACATATAAAACGTGTCAAATAACTATAATGAGAAAAAAATAAAAAATTGGACTAATGTTATATCAAAATATTAATAAGGATGTGTTTATGATTAACAATTTTCTATCCGATTTGATTGTTTCCAAGGTATTAATGATTTATTGCATTAAATATTGAAAAAACAAATTGTAAAAAGATGCATGAGAAATATGAGATAAAGAAATAGTCACTTTGTTCAGGAATTGGAGTAGAAAGGGAATGAGTCAGCAGTGGTCCTAAAATGACCCTCTCACTGTTGAGAACACTGAGAGAGACAAGGACTTTAAATTCTTCTTGTAAATATATCACTGATTTAGGTCTAAGTCATTCAAAACCTTGTGAACTTGATAATGGCACTTTTAAGAGGAGAGATGAATGCCTCTCTACAAAAATTTCATCAGGATATACCTGCACTCCCTAGATTGTATATCTAAATCTAGAACAGGTAGCTTTTGAGGCATAGCAGCCTGGAGTATGGGAACAAGTACAGAGGGAACACAATCATATATTCAAAAACAGGAGTGGTCCCCATGATAGACCATGGTGGTTTCTTTGTTGTTATTCAGTCACTAAGTGGTGGCCGACTTTGGGACCCCTATGGACTGTAGCATACCAGGTTCCCCTATCTTGCACTATCTCCCAGAGTTTGCACAAACTTATGTCCATTGAGTCAGTGATGCTATCTAATCATTTTATCCTCTCTGCCACCCTTTCTTTTTTGCTTTCAATCTTTCCCAACATCAGAAACTTTTCCAATGAATCTGTTCTTTGAATCAAGTGTCCAAAGTACTAAAGCTTCAGCTAAGCATCAGTCCTTCCAATGAATGTTTAAGGTTAATTTCCTTTAACATTGACCGGTTTGATATCCTTGCAGTCCAACGGACTCTCAAGAGTCTTCTCCAACAACACAATTCTTTGTATATATAGTGCTCTATCAGTTCAGTTTAGTTCAGTTACTCAGTCGTGTCTGACTCTTTGAGATCCCAAGGACTGCAGCATGCCAGGCCTCCCTGCCCATCACCAATGTCCAGAGCTTGCTGAAACTCATGTCCATCGAGTGTGTGATGCCATCCAACTATCTCATCCCTTGTCACCTTCTTTTCCTCCTCCTTTAAATCTTTCCCAGCATCAGAGTCTTTTCCAGTGAGTCAGTTCTTCACATCAGGTGGCCAAAGTATTGGAGTTTCAGCTTCAACATCAGTCCTTCAAATGAATATTCAGGACTGATTTCCTTTATTATTGACTCTCCTTGCAGTCCAAGGAACTCTCAAAAGTCTTCTCCAACATCACAGTCCAAAAGCATCAATTATTTGGCATTCATTCACCTTTCTTTATAGTCCAACTCTCACATACATGACAACTGAAAAAACCATAGGTTTGACTCGATGGGCCTTTTAACATCTCTGCTTTTAGTATACTGTCTAGGTTGGTCATAACTTTTCTTCCCAGGAGTAAGCATCTTTTAATTTCATAGGTTCCATCACTATCTGCAGTGGTTTTAGAGTCCAAGAAGATAAAGTCTGTCACTGTTTCCATTGTTTACCCATCTATTTGCCATGAAGTGATGGGACCAGATGCCATGATCTTAGTTTTTGAATGTTGAATTTTAAGCCAGCTTTTTCATTCTCCTCTTTCACTTTCATCTAGAGGGTCTTTAGTTCTTTGATTCCTGCCATAAGGGTGGTGTCATCTGCATATCTGAGGTTATTGATATTTCTTCTGGAAATCTTGATTCCAGCTTGTGCTTCATCCAGTTGGGCATTTCACATGATGTTCTCCAAATATAATTTAAATAAGCAGGGTTTCAATATATAGCACTGACATACTCCTTTTCCAATCTTGAACCAGTCTGTCATTCCATGTCTGTTTCTATTTGTTCTTGACCTTCCTCAGAAGGCAGGAAAGGTGGTCTGGTATTCTCATTTCTTGAAGAATTTTCCAAAGTTTGTAGTGATCCACACAATCAAAGGCTTTGGCATAGTGAATAAGACAGAAGCAGATGTTTTTCTGTTATTGTCTTACTTTCTCAATGACCTAACAGATGTTGGTAATTTGATATGTTTCTTTTGCTTTTTCTAAATTCAGCTTGAACATTTGGAATGTCACAGTTCATGTACTGTTGAAGCCTGGCTTGGAGAATTTTGAGCATTACTTTGTCAGTGTGTGAGATGAATGCTATTGCGTGGTAGTCTGAACATTCGTTGGCATTGCCTTTCTTTGGCATTGGAATGAAAACTGATGTTTCCCATAATTATTTGTATATATGGTGCTTTATAGATGGCCCCAAATCTCACCTCTCATTCCAAAATAAAA
This sequence comes from Madoqua kirkii, assembly GCA_006408675.1. NCBI lineage: Eukaryota > Metazoa > Chordata > Mammalia > Artiodactyla > Bovidae > Madoqua > Madoqua kirkii. The sequence continues at coordinate 10,542 of SJYC01107867.1, forward strand.
ATATGTCTGAATATGTGAGAAAATTGATACTTTGCTACTCATGTTGTATTGTTTCATGCCCACCTGTACAAATGTAATTTTTTCAAAGTTTAACATTTATTTGCACATTTTACAAATCTTTAGCATTTTTACCTTACAGCTTTTATTTATTCACTTAAATATAACATTATATAATGTAAAATGTTAATTTTCTGATAATTTCCTCCCATTCCTTTAAATTTTTAATTGTTTTATATTGGGACAGCCAACTCTTAACTACTTATTCTGCTTTGTACTTCCATATTCAGAGCAATATGACTATATGCTTATTTTAAGTTTTAACTTTCATGTGTATCTTTTGACATAAATATGGAGATAAAATATTTGACTCCTTCTTCAGGTCCTCACCATACATATCACATGAATCTCATGCTAAGAGAAAGGGCCCAAGGGACCAGGGGATATTGACCAAGATGATTTGTATATTTTGTCATCATAAATATTCATTCACAGATGAGTTGTGTAGTATGATATTATTTAATTAAATTTTCTTATGTATTTTGCATTATTTGACATCAAAATATTCTTATTCTTAGTGTCTATTATTATTTCAGTGTTTTGGGTCATTTTAAATACCCAGTACCAAAATGTATCCGAAAAAAAACAATGGTACATAAGTAAGTTATAATTTTATTTATACATAGACAAAAGTTTCACCAAGGAAAGGAAATTAAAGACCACAAAAAACAAAATGTACTGTTTGCAATGCAGAAATAATTGAGAATGTGTGTGTGCATGCTCAGTCTTATCTGACACCATGGGCTATAGCCTACTAGTTTCCTCTGTCCATGGAATTTTCCAGACAAAAATACTAGGGCCATTTCCTCTTCCAGGGGATTTTCTGAATTCGGGGATCAAACCCTCCTCTTTCATCCTCTGCATTGGCAGGTGGATTCTTTACTACTGAGCCACCTGGAAAGCCCCAAATGGAGGATTGTATAAGTAGATAAGCAGTGGAATTAGAGAGCTTTCTTTAGGACTGTCTATAACTATTTACATATTGTTAGTTTTATTTCAAATTTGAAAAATAAAAGGAGAGGGGAAAATGTATGTGTGTGAGAGAGAGAGAGGATAAAAAAAAAAGGTTGAAAATTTTACTGACCCTGAAGTCTGCTAAGTTGTCTTGGTCTGAGTGAAATGGATGCTTATCAAGTAGAAAAGACAGTTACCGTAAATCAAATCCTGTCATGATTTAGCTTTGGATGTCAGATTGTGTTTATCAGACATGATTACAGGCCAAAACCTGTGTTGTAGGTTAATACAGAAATTCAGTGAAATATCTTACATCCTACAGGAATTTAGGAACAAAACTCAGCTAAAGCTAGGACATTCAGAATTCCATTTGAAAAATATATGTAGGCATTTGTTTACTCTCAGTGCCTTTTGATGTTTGAAGTATTTTCCTGCTTTCTCTAAGCAACATTTTTTATTGTTATTTCCTATTTACCTGTTCTGATCTTGAGGCACTCTATTTTATGTTGCTCATTGCAGACAAAGTTTACATTTCAGCAAATACTTGTTTACAGCATAAAATAATACACATATAACCTGTAATCAAAGAAAATCAACCAAACTGATCACTTGGAGCACAGCCTTGTCTAACTCAATGAGACTAAGAGCCATGTAGGGCCACCCAAAATGGATGGGTCATGGTGGAGCATCTGACAAAACATGGTCCAGTGGAAAAGGGAATGGCAAACCACTTCAGCATTCTTGCCTTGAGAACCCCATGAACAATATGAAACAGCAAAAAGATATGACATTAATACATTAATAGATGAACTGCTCAGGTTGGTGTAGGTGCCCAGTATGCTCCTGGAGAAGAGTGGAGAAATACCTCAGAAAGAATGAAGAGGCAGAGTCAAAGTGAGAACAATGCCCAGTTGTGGATGTGACTAGTGATGGGAGTACAGTCTGGTGCTATAAAAAACAATGTTGCATAGAACCTGGAATATTAGGTCCATGAATCAAGGTAAATTGGAAGTGGTCACACAGGAGATAGCAAGAGTGAACATTGACATTTTGGGAATCAATGAATTAAAATGGACTAAAATGGGTGAACTTCATTCAGATGACTATTATATCTACTACTGTGGGCAAGAATCCCTTAGAAGAAATGGACTAGCTCTCATAGTCAAGAAAAGAGTCTGAAATGCAGTACTTGGGTGCAATCTCAAAAATGTCAGAATGATCTCTGTTCATTTCCAAGGCAAACAATTGAATATCACTGTAACCCAAGTCTATGTCCCAACCACTATTGTCAAAAAGCTGAAGTTGAATAGTTCTATGATGACCTATAAGAACTTCCAGAACTAAGACCCCCAAAAGATGTCCTTTTCATCACAGGGGACTGAAATACAAAACTAGGAAGTCAATAAATATTTGAAGTAACAGGCAAGTTTGACCTTGGAGTACAGAAAGAAGCAGGGCAAAGGCTAACAGAGTTCTGCCAAGAGGATGCCCTGGTCATAGCAAACACCTTCTTCCAACAACACAAGAGAAGACTCTACACATGGGCATTACCAGATGGTCAACCCCTAAATCAGATTGATTATATTCTTTGCAGCCAAAGATGGAGAAGTCTATAAAGTTAGCAAAAACAAGATGGAAGCTGACTGTGGCTCAGATCATGAGCTTTTTATTGCCAAATTCAGACTTAAATTGAAGAAAGTAGGGAAAACCATTAGACCATTAAGGTATGACCTAAATCAAACCCCTTGTGATCATACAGTGGAAGTAACAAGCATATTCAAGGGATGATATCTGATAGAGTACCTGAAGAACTATGGATGGAGGTTCATGACATTGTACAGAGGCAGTGATCAAGACCATCACCACAAAAAAGGAAGGAAAATAAGGCAAAATGGCTGTTTGAGGAGGTCTTGCAAATAGCTGAGAAAAGAAGAGATGCTAAAAGCAAAGGAGAAAAGGAAAGATACACACATCTGAATGCAAAGTTCCAAAGCATAGCAAGGGGAGATAAGAAAGATATACTCAGTAATTAATGCAAAGAACTAGCAGAAAACAACAGAATGGGAAAGTCTAGAAATATTTTCAAGAAAATTAGAGATACCAAGGAAACATTTCATGCAAAGATGGGCACAATAAATAACTGAAATGGTATGGACCTAACAAAAGCAGAAGGTATTAAAAAGAGGTGATAGGAAAACACTGAAGAACTATACAAAAAAAAGATATTTATGACCCAGATAACCACCATGGTCTGACCACTCAATGAGAGGCAGAAATCCTAGCCTGTGTAGTCAAGTGGGCATTAGGAAGCATCACTATGAACAGAGGTAGTGGAGGTGATGGAATTCAGCTAAGCTATTTTAAGTCCAAAAGGATGATGCTGTGAAAGTGCTGCACTCAATATGCCAGAAAATTTGGAAAGCTCAGTAGTGACAACAGGACTGGAAAAAGTGGGTTTTTATTCCAATCCGAAAGAATGGCAATGCTAAAGAATGTTCAATCTGCCACACAATTGCACTCATTTCACATGCAAGCAAATTAATGCTCAAGGTTCTCCAAGCCAGGCTTCAACAGTACATGAGATGAGAATTTCCAGATGTTCAAGTTGAATTTTGAAATGCCAGAGGAAACGAGATCAAATTGCCAACATCCGTTGGACCATCGAGAAGGAAGAGAGTTCCAGAAAAACATCCATTTCTTTGATTATGCTATAGCCTTTGATTGTGTGGATCACAACAAACTATGGAAAATTCTTCAAGAGACAAGAATACCAGACCACATTACCTGCCTCCTGGAAAATCTGTATGCGGGTGATGAAGCAAAAGTTAGAACTGGATATGGAACACTGGACTGGTTACAAATTGGGAAAGGGGTATGTCAAGGCTATAGATTGTCACCCTGTTTAACATATATGCAGAGTACATTTTGCAAAATGATGGCCTGGATGAAACACAAGCTGGAATCCAGAAATATCAATAACCTCAGATATGCAGATGGCACCATCCTTACAGCAGAATGCATATAGGAACTGAAGAGACTCTTGATGAAAGTGAAGAAGAGAATGAAAAAGTTGGCTTAAAACTCAACATTCAAAAAACTAAAATTGCGGCATCAGGTCCCATCACTTCATGGCAAATAGATCGGGAAACAGTGGAAACAGTGGCAGACTTTAATTTGGGGGGCCCCAAAATCACTGTGGATGGTGACTGCAGCCATGAAATTAAAAGAAGCTTGCTCCTTGGCAGAAAAGCTATGACTAACCTAGACAGCATATTAAAACGTAGAGATACTCCTTTGCTGACAAAGGTCAATCTAGTCAAAGCTGACTATTTTGACTACTGGTTTTTCCAGTAGTAATGTAGGGATGTGAGAGATAAAATATGAGGAAAGCTGAATGCCAAAGAATTGATGCTTTTGTACTGTGGTATTGGAGAAGTCTCTTGAGAGTACTTGGACTACAAGGAGATCAAACTAATCAATCCTAAATGAGATCAATCCTGAATATTTGTTGGAAGGACTGATGTTTAAGCTAAAGCTCCAATATTTTGGCCACCTAGTGGGAAGAATTGGTTCATTGGAAAAGACCCTGATGTTGGGAAAGATTGAAGGCAGGAGAATGGGGTGACAGAGCATAAGATGGTGGGATGGCATCATGACGTGACAGACCTGAGTCTGAGCAAGCTCTGGGAGTTGGTGATGAACAGGGAGGCCTGGTGTGCTGCAGTACATGAGGTTGCAAAGAGTCAGACACGACTGAGCGAATGAACTGAACTGAAACTTTATATGTATATTGCTGTTGTTCTTTCGTTGTTAAGTCATTTCCAACTCTTTTGCTATCTCATTGACTATAGCTCGCCAGGCTCCTCTGTCCATGGGATTTCCTAGACAAGGATCCTGGAGTATGTTGTCATTGTTTTCTCCAGGGGATCTTCTCTACCCAGGTATCAAACCCTCATCTCTTGCATGGCAAACAGGTTCCTTACCACTGAGCCTCTAGGAAAGCACACATATATACATTACACTATACATATAGACATATTCGTGCTATATCAAACAATTGTAATTGGCTTTATATCATAACACTTATGATTTTATAAATTATATATGTGATTAATGTACATACACACAATGTTATTGAAATATCATCTAAAAGAACCATAAACCACAACAAATCCACCATAGAATATGTAAGACATCTGCATGAAGAAATATTAAAACTGCCAAAAAACTACAAAATATCAAGGACATGTTACAGAGGACCCAGGGAGACAAATGCTCATGCATTGAAAAATTCAGTATTGTTAGGGTTTCAGACCTCTTCATATTTATCTAATAATTTGGCACATTCCCAATTAATATGTTAAAAGTTCTTCACTCTTCATCCCTCAAGCAACTGTGTTGGTTTTTTTTTCTTTCTTTTCTGAAACTTGATTGAAAAACAGAGGACCTAAAATACCCAAAATAATCAAAGACATATGTAAGGAACACATTTGGAGGACTTAGTTTACCTGATCTGAAGATTTACAAGGAAGATATATTAATTTAGAGACTGGTACTGATTGAAAATGGAAATTGGTAAATGGAAGAGAAGTAAAGGTCCAAAAATAGATTTGCTTGAAAGTTCTCTTTTTAACAAATGATTTGGAGGAGATGTATAGTCATAAAGAAAAAAAAATAAGATCTTGATATCTACCAAGCTTAATAAAAATATTAATTCAAGATGGATTATAGGCTTAAATGGATAAGCTAGAACCATAATGCCTCCACAGGGAAAACTATCTTCACAACTTGGGGTAAAATAAGATTTTTTTTTTTAACATAGGAAAATTTAATCATTAAAAATGATGGTTGGACTTTGCAAAAATAAAATCTGCCAGCTGATGAAAAGACAGCACTTAGGAAAGAAAAGACCAATTACAGGTGTAGAAAGACTCATCTGTAATTCATATTGCTCAGAAATGAATCATGTATATAAGCTATTTTCAA
>SJYC01107869.1:0-15021 GCA_006408675.1 Madoqua kirkii
TGAGCCACTGGGGCAGCATACATGCGCAGCTGTCCTCACATATGCAAGCAATAATGATGGGACTGTATTGGCTCATCTGTTTTTCTTTTACTTCTCTTCCTCCCAAACAGAATTACAATATCCTATTATAAATACATATTATAAATAACATAAATAATTAGCCAAGGAAACTGAGATAAATAGAATAATGAGTGTTTAAAAAATAAGTTGAAGTTCTAAGTAGTTTAGAATGCACATGGCTTGGAGTACTTGCCAGAGAAGGGCTACAAATTTAGCTTTAAGGGGAAAATATGATGGGTTAATGATCCGTCAGGTCCAGATGCTCAGGGGGTGTGATTATTTCCAGTGCTGACATATGTGAGACATCTCTCCCATGCATCCTTATAAAGCAAGACCTTCTTTGATATAGTAAATGGCATCATCACCACCACCTCTACACTAGTGATAAGTGTCACGGGCATTTTCTTACAGCATCTCTCTAAGCATCAAAGTTTAGGAAAGTTTATTTTACAGGAGTCAAAACTGTGCAGAACAGAGACCCAGTTCCCTAATGCACAAGAAATATGGACTTGAACCGTAGTGGAAGTACAGTGGCAAAATGGCTCTGTCTTAAGCCACAGACAATTTTAAAGTTAACTAGAGGAAAAACTTTTATTCAAACTTTTATTTCTTATTTAACAAGACAGAATTTGGAGATGAGGGATGTTGTTAAAACATTGTTTTAGATCACAGGAGGAATACTCTGGAGCTCTTATGATAACTCCAACTGATGACTGGTTTTATTTAATCATATTTCTATGATCTAAAAATCTCAAAAGAATTTGTCAAAATAATTATCTTGATGTTGGATCAGAGAAGAAACTCTTGTTCTTAACTTATGGAATTTCTTATAAAAGGAAGAACTTACTACTTGATTCAACTTTTTTTAATACCATACTATCAAAGTAACAGTAATTGCATGTTATCACTCACAGTGTGAAAGGTGCTGAATTAACATTCTTTTAATAATAGCAAAATGACACTGTCTCGGATGCAGGAATCTAGGAAAATGTTCTGTAAATATTTGAGGTCAGAATTTTATCTGAAGTGTTTAGAAAAAGGAGCGAGATATTTAAATGAGACAAATGGCTTAGACGCTTAATGGAAACAGATGGACAGCAGTTAGAGGGAATGCTAAGCTAGAAGCACCCTGCGAACAGCTTCCGGCTGGAGAAGAGTGAATGTTGACAGCCCAGGAGTGAGAGGACCAAGAGAGGACAAGCAGAAACTGCCTACTCCAGCTCCAGTTTTACCCCAACTTCTCCATTAGTTAATAAAGAAAGAAAGACTTTTAAGGCTGAAAAATAATTTAAGCAGTGCTACAAAATGAAAAGGCTTCCCTGGCGGCTCAGACGGTAAAGAATCCTCCTGCAGCGTGGGAGGCCAGGGCTCGATCCCAGGATTGGAAAGATCCCCTGGAGGAGGGTACAGCAACCCACTCCAGTATTCTTGCCTGGAGAATCCCATGCGCAGAGGAGCCTGGCGGGCTACAGTCCATAGGGTTGCAAAGAGTCAGACATGACTGAGGGACTAAGCCCAGCACCAAAGATGAAAGTCCACTTTAAACCATAGCATATTATTTATTCTTTCTCCCCCACCCTCCTCCCTCTCCTCTTCCTCCTTCTCTCTTTTCACTTACCACAGTCAGGATTTGTTTTATAGCTTTGTCATTTTCTTCACTTTGTAGGAAAAGGGCACAGACACTACAACTGCAATCTTGGGTTAATATTGTAAAGGAGAGAGAGGAAAAAAAAAAAAAAACAACCCTGTACTTTAAAAGATGGGAGGATGAGGTGGAAAGGAACTGGCTACTAACATTCGTTTTCTTCATGTTCAGTAAGTCTAGCAAATCTGAATAATGCGGAAAGACAAGGGGCTAAAATGGCTTAGAGATTCCCCAGGTTCACTTTCATGAGACACTAGTTGTAAATTTCTGGTTTGGCAAATCATTTTTAACTAGGATGAGACAGGCAAGTTGGGATAAGTGTAGAGCTGCACTTATTACTTGATTTGTTCTGATTATATTTAATAATGTTACACAATGACATTTTCAAAATATACCCTGCTAATGATTCTAATTTCAGTTTTCCTTTTTGAGGCTACCACTTAAATAGCCCGAGGCATTAGTGTTTTGATAGAAAATGCTGGGAGTTACTTGTAAACTGCTCACCTTCAAAATCTTGAAACATGTATCTTGTTCATTAAAAACCCAGTTGAAATCATGTTATATCAAATAAGACAAATAGTACAAGAAACAATGTACATGAAGAGTGAAAATATTGGGGAGGAAAATAAATCTTTCTAATTACTCACTGGTGTTTGGGGAAAGCAGGTGCTTGCTCTTAAGGATCGTAACTTAGGAGATTCCTTTCTTTTTCAGTAATGGAAAAGCCATTGAAGTTTTCAAAACATGCATCAAGCTATAATAATAAATATGTATGTATCTTGAGTAGAACAAACAAATTTAACTTTAAATATTAAAACAACTATAGCTTATTGAATATCAGAAGAAATAAATATTTGAAATTACCTAGATTGATGATTAGCACCAACTGTCTTCACAGAGGATTCAGCCATACACTTTACTTTAAAGATGTATTTATTTACTGGCTGCGCTGGATCCTTATTGCTGCGTGCAGGCTTTCTCTAGTTGAGGCAGCAGGGGCTACTCTCTAGTTGTGGTGTGCAGGCTTCTGATTGGGGTGGCTTCTCTTGCTGGAGAGCACCAACTCTAGGCACCAGGCTTCAGTAGTTGCTGTACATGGGCTCATAGTTGTGGCACACAACTCCATGGCACGTGGGATCTTCCCAGACCAGGGATCCAACTGGTGGGTCTTCCCGGACCAGGGATCCAACCAGTGTCCCTTGCACTGCAAGGTGGATTCTCAACTACGAGACCACTGGGGAAGCCCTGGCCAAACACTTTTAAATTTATATCAGAGTGACAAGTATTCAAAGGAATACTGAAAAATAGGTGACCAAAATTCTTGAAGAAGCATGAATTTCCAATTTCAAAAACTTGGATTAAGGTACTGTGTATGAGTCATATTATATGGCAGAAAAAAGTCTGGCTAAAAATCCAGAGGCCTAGATTTTGCAATGCCCATTTTTGCCTCTTAGTTTTCCTTTGTATCTAATATGAAAGCTCTGGACTAAATACACTGAGTTCCATTCTAATTCTCATACTTTATGAATCTGCAAAATCTTATTGGAAAAAGAGAATGTATTCTCAATCCAAGATTAGTGTTCAAAATTCAATTATGTTCCAGGATTCAAATGTGCACATTATGATCTCAGTTTTCAAAAATATTTACATATGAAAGAATTCTAAGAGGGCATACACCAAAATGCCAACATTTATTTTATTTAACAGCATTTATTTTATTTAGTGATATTATTGTCACTGCCACGTGCCAGGCACTGGGATCTTCACCGTGGGTACAGTGGTGAACAAGAAGGACCTGGGCCTGTCGCTCATGAAGCATGTCAACCAGTGGCTCTATCTTGGGAAGGCAGAATTGCAGTGTGATTTTATTTCTTTTTTTTTAATCTCATTTCTGAAGTTGCTACATTTAACACTTTGGTAATAAGAAAATGTTACTACTTAAAACCTTCTACTGATTTCAAGACTCACATAGTTCTAATATATCTATGCAGTGATGGGCTAAAGAACACTCAGAACTTGAATGATGCTACAATGTTTAACAAAAACAAGGCACCTGATTAAATCTATTTTCACAAATGATGGGTTTTACGAATTTTAATGTCGACTTATTGGTGTATCAGACCCTTGTGGTCAGGTGATCAGATAGAAACATGAGACTACTTACAATTCTTGATCCTATCTAGAAACCTAGAAAACTCTTATAAACACTCTGGTGATAAAATACCCAGAAGAAACTATTTTTTAAACTTTTTTTAAATTTATTTTTCTATTGAAGAATAATTGCTTTACAGAATTTTGTTGTTTTCTGTCAAATGAAACTTTATTTTTAAGTAAAATCATTATGGACAAACCTCAGTAGGCATATGCCAGATAGTAAAACTATACAGGGCCACCTATAAAAATAGATTTGATCCTGAACTAAAGTAGCCTCTCTGATTTTGATCCATTTTTTTTCTAGTCATTGTTTATTATTTCTGATTAGTCTTTATGATTGACTTTTATTATCTCATAGTTCTCCTTGACTAAGGACCTGTTTGGGAGAAAAGAGAAATTCCTTTTAACATTTGCAATACTTAAGCTTTTCAGCCAGATATGGCTTTCTTTCTTATTACATTTTTGCACTTTTCCTTTCTAAGTTTTCTTTTCATAATTATCTTCACCCATAGGTCTTCATTCTACATGAATTTAACCTGATAGCATTTTAGAAATTAATGTTCTTGTGCTATTGCAATTATTTTTCCTAATCTGATAATATATAGCTTTCCAGATATTTTCATCCTTCTTATTACTATTATTGACATAAGTTTTAGTAATCTATTATTGGGCTTCCCTGGTGGCTCAGTGGTAAAGAATCTGTCTGCCAATGCAGGAGCTGTGGATTCAATCCCTGGGTCAGGAAGATCCCCTGGAGAAGGAAATGGCAACTCACTCCAGTATTCTGGCCTGGGAAATCCCAGGGACAGAGGAGCCTGGCAGACTCCTCTGCCATTGGAATTGCAGAGTCGAACATGACTTAGCAACTGAGAGAGAGAGAGAGGAGAATTCCGTGGCATGGATATACCACAGTCTCTCTCACCCACTTGTAGACATTTGGATTTTTATGCTCCCCTGGTGGCAGACACGGATTTGATCCCTGGGTTGGGAAGATCCTCTGGAGAAGGACATAGCAACCCACTCCAGTATTCTTGCTTGGGAAATCCCATGGATAGAGGAGCCTGGCAGGCTGCAGTCCATGAGGTCGCAAAAAGAATTGGACACAGCTTACCAACTAAACCAACAACAACAAAAACAAAATCTATTACTAACATTTAAAAGCAGACATATCTACATGTAATATGCTAATTATAGCCCAAAGGAATGCATATTAATAAACATGATGTTGAGAATGATCTAGATAATACTATAAGAAAAATGCTGGCATCTTTCAATACCTAGGTGAAAGTGTTTTATTTCTATAGATAGCCTAATCTGATATTCAATAATTTTAGAAAATTCAGGATAATATAACAGAAATAGTTATTTGTTAATTTGTGGAAATGGATTTTAACCACTCTTCCTCCAATTTTCTATAGTCTTCTATAGTGATATTTTATTAATTTGCTAGATTCATCATGCTATAGTTTAGGCCTGTGCCATGATATTCTCTAACCAAGAGTGTTAACCTTGATTTTTACAGATAGTTTAGTCTATATTAGCTTGAAACTATTCTTCCTATGTCTTATCACTAACTTTTTAATTTACATTAACAAAAATTTTTCAGATCTTATTATTACAAGGCACTTTTTGCAGACACAAAATCTAAACGTTATTTCTGTCCTCTGGGAAATTTCAACCTAGCTAGGAAAATTAAACAAATTATAATAATTCAACTTAATTTCTAGTTAAATTTAACCCAAGTTCTTTTGCATTGTACAGCATAAACTACAACATGTACAGTGTAAACTTCATAGTTATTTGAATATGGAGATAATGTGACTGCAACAGACCAGACCTCATTAATCATCAGTATTGGTTCAGTTGATCTAGCTGACTTGACAAATGTACATTTCCCTTCACCTCTTAGCCCAGCATAGAGCACCTGTCATAAAATGTCCAATGTGCTTTCCTCTGAAACACTGATAGATGTTACTATGTATATTTTACACATCAAGAAATTAGAACTCAGAGAAGTTAAGTTTTTGCCCCAGTGCGACATCTAGGGATCCCTTTTAAGTCTTATCTTTTTAATAAAACATGGTTGCTATGGAACCACTAATGTCAAAATCATTGTTCCTTTAGTAAATCCCCCCCAACCAACTGCCTAGATCTATCCCAGGAATAGTAGAATCTGATCTATGCAAAATTTATGGAAACTATTGTCTTTTCTACATTCACAATTAAAGTATTTCTGGGAGAAATGAGAATTGAGAAGATCTGAGATCAATTAATAGTCACTTCTTAAAATATCATGCTGTAAAGGATCTGAAGACTTGTTTGAGATTAATTTTAAAAAGTGCCATCATTAATTATTAATGTTACCATGGGCATAGAAAGAGGAAGTACTTTTATACAGCTAAGGCATTTTTTACCCCTAATCACAGTTTATCCATTTTACCTACAATATAATTTTACTGGTTTGTGGTCACTTTATTTTTCACTACAGTATATGCTATAATCTACCATGACCCTCTGCTTTGACTTCCTTATCACACAACATACTAATTTTTCTATTCTAGCTCCTAGTAACTATCTACTTCAAAGAGTTCTTTTTATAATCATGAGGGGAAAAGATCTTTAACCCATTTAGCTTGTCTTATGGATAGATTATAGTTTGCCACTTTGAAAAGCTTGGTATCACATAGATATAAAGAATCAAAGTCAACATATAGGAATAAAAATAATTTATAGTCACAAAGAATTGAGTTATAGTTACCATGGTAACCTTAACTATGAACATTAACCATTTCTAAGGTAGAAAACTCAACCATAATAGTACAGAAACATGGCTTTTTCATTCTTAATAAGCTGGAGATATTATATATCATATTTGCATGCAATAAATTACTTCTGTAGAGTAAAGAAACCTCAAAGATGGTAAATCAGCAGTTTTTAAGGGCTGACTAGCTTCTGCAAGATGGCCTGTGGGCAGAAAAATAATGTACCTTCTATTGCAAATTGTCTATGGATATCTATGTAATAAGAAAAGTAAAAATAAACATTTGGGCATACTATAATCTTGGAAATAAAGACAAATTTCTAATAAAATCATAGAATCTCTGAGTTGGTAACAACTTTAAGGACCAGCCTATAGCATAAGTGTGTTGTATAGATTCCCTAGCAGATTGCAGCCGCTCTCAGCTGAAAACTTCAGCAATAGAGATCTTTCTTTCTCACCAAATGGCCCTTCTTAGTATTGTACAGATCGAGGTGTTATTATAAAGTAGTTTCTGTGAACCAACAGTCTGCTTCCTTTTTTGCTTTTTTTTAATACCCACTGATTCCTGCTCTGCTCTCTGGAATGGCACAGAGTGAAAATAAGCCCTATAACAACACTTGACAATCCTTTAGATAACTGAAGACAGCTAGTAAGATTTTTCACCTGTCTGACTCCTAAAGTTAACCTTAGTTCCTTCCACTCTTCCTGAAGATCACAGTTTCCTGACACTGCCAGCCTCTACTGGCCATGTGACAGACCTTAGAGATCTCTCCTGAATTAAGGGGGCGTGTGTGTTTAGTTGCTCAGGCGTGTCCAACTCCTTGCAACCCCATGGACTGTAGCCCACCAGGCTCCTCTGTCCACGGATTTCCCAGGCAAGAATACTGGAATGGGTTTCCATTTCCTTCTCCAGGGGATCTTCCTGACTCAAGGATTGAACCCACATCTCCTGTGTCTTCTGCATTACAGGTGATTCTTTACCTGCTGAGTCATGGGGGAAGCCTGAATTAAGGGGGAAGGGCTGCTAAATTGAGCAGAGTAATTTTTTGATGTATCTCTTAAACATCCCAGGAATTTGACCAGGGTAGTCTATGTCAGCAGAGAAGGCAGTGGCACCCCACTCCAGTACTCTTACCTGGAAAATCCCATGGACAGAGGAGCCTGGTGGGCTGCAGTCCATGGGGTCGCTAAGAGTCAGACACGACTGAGGGACTTCCCTTTCACTTTTCACTTTCATGCATTGGAGAAGGAAATGGCAACCCACTCCAGTGTTCTTGCCTGGAGAATCCCAGGGACGGTGGAGCCTAGTGGGCTGCCGTCTATGGGGTCGCACAGAGTTGGACACCAGTTAGCAGCAGCAATCTATCTCACACTGAAGGAAACTAAACTTTTCACAATATTCTTATTAACCATGTGGTCAGCTAATCACTGCAGATTGTTTCACATGAACTGCTTTGCTTTTTCCTACTGTTTTGTGCTTGTATTTTAGCATTTCTAAGTCTAAGCAACAGCCCCCTTTTCCTGATAATTCCATCTTGTTTTGGTCTGATATTTTTTGTAAAATATAATTTGACAGTGTTGAGAAATAAAGTTCTGAGGTTACCACTGCCACACTTTGTATTTCTAATGTCTTCTGTTTCCATGGTGATTTTCCATATTTGCCTTCATTCCAGATGGAAACAGAGGTAGAGGTGATACTCTTGTCTTGTATTTTGATGCCTAGGTATTTGTATAGCTTTTTAAACCTCACAGCCACCTGTAAGATTGACTTACACCAATTGATATACCTTTATTTTAGAGATGAGGGTACTTGCAAGGCCACACAGCTCCTAAGAGACACAATTAGGACTAGAACCCAGCCTAATTTCTCCCTACATGTCCTATTGTAGCCTTCAACAGGATTCATGCCCTGAGTTGGGTAACAGACTCCATCACTACCAACATAGCTGCCTTTGAAATCCAGGCACTATCAGGAAGAAAGGAGCATCTTCAATATTCATATGTGTTTTATTCATGATAAACAAAGATAGCCAGTATTTAAAGTAATATAGCCGTCAATGTTGTTAGCGACAGATGTTAAATAAGCTGTGAATATATCTGAACTATTATTGACCTACACAGCCAGCTTATCCATAAGGATATCATGAGAGGTAATTCTTTTTTCTAAAATTATCATATACCAGTCTTACATTCCATCCCTACTAGTCTAGTAACTTTGATAAAATACTTTGGAAACTTTTATCCTAAAGAAGTCATGTAAAATCTTATATTCTTCTATAAATATTAATTATTTATATAATACTTTGTTTACCATCTCACAATGAATAGATTTTTACTCTCTGAAATGCAGAAATTATTATCATTCAAGTCTCCAGAAACCTTTGCAGGACTCTATGATTTCTTGGTATTTTGCTAATATTAACAGAAAACCTTAGATAACTGAGGAAGGTTACTTTGCCATCCTGAAATGACACTTCATCTGCTTCTGGAGACTAAAGCTGCTTTGCATTTATCAGAAGTTTCATATCACCTTCTTAAATATCTTGGTCTATGAGTCCTTCAATAATTTGATGATTTCCTATTTTTATTTTAAAAATATGGAAGCAAAACAGGCTCAGATATTGTTTGTGACATATAAAAACTTGAAATTATTTTCCTCTAACATTGAGCCTAAATCTTTCTTATTCTTATTCCTGCTCCTCCTGCTCTTTAAGGTTTTAAAATAGTTTAAAAAGTCACATGGGTTAAAAATTTTTGAAATCTGTTTTTCTACTTTATTACTTTTTATTGTCTTTGAGTTACTGGCAAGTACAAATTAGCCAAGAATATGGCCAAGGAAACCTTCATACTACAGACAAACAGTTTTGATAAATGAGTTTGACCAGATGTTTTCCTCTTTGGTTTAAGCAGAAAAAAAAATCTGGG
The DNA here is from genome assembly GCA_006408675.1 of Madoqua kirkii. Classification (NCBI taxonomy): domain Eukaryota; kingdom Metazoa; phylum Chordata; class Mammalia; order Artiodactyla; family Bovidae; genus Madoqua; species Madoqua kirkii. The sequence goes on from SJYC01107869.1 coordinate 9,546, forward strand.
GAAATACTCTTCCCAGTTCATACAGATTTCCTATGGATAAAGCCTTGGCAGCACTATATGGGATGAGAAAGATCTTTTGTCAAAGTAAAACGTTATACGGTGAAGTTTGATTACTATTATTGCTGACTTGCCAATACCTTAGAATTATTATTCCATACAGTAGAAAATTTGAAGAGGTACATGAAAATTATTAAATCCCCAATGTATACAGACTTGATATCTTTAGGACTTGGTATTTTATATGTATTAAAGCATAATAGATTAGTCTTATCAGAAATCCTGATATGTAGAAATAAGCCCTATCATTGTGGATTAGCTGCCTCAGGAGCTGATCAGTTAACAGCTATGCCAAGCAGAGACAAGGGACTTCTTAGGTGGCTCTAGGAAGAACCCACCGGCCAATGCACGAGACTGTAAGAAACGTGGGTTTCATCCCTGGGTCAGAAAGATCCCCTGGAAGAGTGCATTCAAGCAAGAGTATTCTTGCCTGGAGAATTCCATGGACAGAGGAGCCTGCCGGGCTACAGTCCACAGGGTCGCAAAGAGTCGAACATGACTGAGTGACTAAGCATGCACGCACAAGCAGAGACAAGACTGCTAGCGTAAAGGCTGCTTCCACCAAGTCACCCGGGAACCTTGACTACTGGCAGGCAGAAAGAACTGGAATCTTGACAAGTAGACATTCATTTTGTTATAATGCACTCTTTTGTGTCCACAGTATAGTGATGCCAAACCTGTAGGTTAGAAGACTTTTCCCATTTATTTCATCATCCTGTCTCCTTCCAAAATAGGATATTTCAGTCCCAGAAAATGTGAAGGAAAACAACATGTTAGGATTGCATAAATCTCTTTGTTATTTCCCTCATTCTGGAATTAATAGCATGCCAGAATCAAAGATTCCTGACTCATCTGGGACAATAGCAACCACAACATCAACCAACATTTTCCTTCTTTAGAGTTCTTAAAGCACCTTCCATATATTAATTTGATCCTCCAATTGTTCAGATAAGAAAACTAAGGTTCTTAAAGTATCAGTCACTTGCCTTAAGTGAACAAACTAGCCAGTGACATCACAAAGACATCAATGGACACAGATCTTCATCAATTTCAAATGATATATATACATATAATGCCACACACACACACATATATATATATATTGCTATATCACAAGTATGAAAATTTGTGGTTTCTTTAAAAATTTCATCAGAAGGATTCAAAGAAGAGGTACAGGCAGAGGTTAGGTAGTACAGATCTGGAATAAATGATGTTAGGTGAGAGTAGACCTAAGTGCAAAAGCCTGACTATTATACAGAAGGGTTAGATGAGAACTACCCCATGAACAAAATGTCAATGGCCCAGGTCCTAGAATTTGCTCTTACTCTCAATAGGATGAAGGTGAAGTCACTCAGTCGTGTCCAACTCTTTGCGACCCCATGGACTATAACCTACTAGGCTTCTCCATCCATGGAATTCTCCAGGCAATAATACTGGAGTGGATTGCCATTACCTTCTCCAGGGGATCTTCCCAACCCAGGGATCAAATCCAGGTCTCCCGCATTGGAGGCAGACACTTTAACCTCTGAGCCAAAGAGTGCCTGTCAATAGGATGAATCCTAAGATAAATTTGAAAGGCTGATTAGGGTCTCTGGTTGCTGAGAAATATTTCACTGGATATTGTGAGTTAATGGAGAAAAGTACCAGATAATGAATCAAAAAGGAAGAGATATATTACTAGTAGTTAATAGTAATTATACTGGAGAAGTGGAAAGACAGAGAATTTTCCAACTTCAACTCTTTATCCTTTATCGTAAACTATACTTCAGTTTGCCAAATATTGATTCCTCTCCCTGCAATGTTCCTCATTTCATGGTCCTCCCTGTGGGAGGATTATACATTTCTTTCCTGTCTCACTTAGAAGTGTTCATGAAACGTAGAGCAGAAGTGGATGTCTTTTGTGTGGAAGCTATTGAGAGGCAGCTTATGCATTGCTGCGTCACTTTTCTCTGCCTCGAGAAGAGCAACATAAAGGTGGCTCCTTCAGCCTTTTCCAGAAGATAAGGAAATGTGAAGGAGAGCCACAGCCTTCTTGCAATGGGCTTATACCGTGAGTGAGAAACTTTCGTGGTTATGACCATGGCAGTGCTGTCATTATTTGTTGCTGCAGTCTAATATATGCTTTGCTGACAGTTATATTCCTCTTTCTGTGCGTTTATACTAAAAGAACTGGGTAAATAGTGACATATACACTTTTTCGGGCTCTTAGTAATGATTGTCTTGTTCATTGATTACCTTTTTAAATTGGAATGCTGCTGCTGCTGTTGCTAAGTCACTTCAGTCATGTCCGACTCTGTGCAACCCCATAGACAGCAGCCCACCAGGCTCCCCCATCCCTGGGATTCTCCAGGCAAGAACACTGGAGTGGGTTGCCATTTCCTTCTCCAATGCATGAAAGTGAAAAGTGAAAGGGAAGTCGCTCAGTCGTGTCTGACTCTTCGTGACCCCATGGACTGCAGCCCACCAGGCTCCTCCGTCCATGGGATTTTCCAGGCAAGAGTACTGGAGTCGGGTGTCATTGCGTTCTCCGTAAATTAAAATGACATGGTATTAAACATTTCTGGTAACTGAAACCATACATGATTAAATGCATAAGAAGTATCTAGATACATATAGTATAAGCAGGGATAAGATAAAAGTCATGAAATTTTACACAAAATTGGTGCCTAACAATTATAGAGCCAGCAGTGACAAAGTTCTTCAAAAGCAAAATGTCTCATTGAGTAAAGCAAAAAATATATAACTTTAAAAAAAAATTAAGCTAAAAAATTTCCCACAAATTCCCCTAGTTCTAAGAATCTTTTCCAATTATTCCTAGCACACTTGAGTTCCCCAGTAATTCCAACAGAATTTTGAAAACCAAAAGAGTCTATTCCACTTAAATCTGGTACATCTAAATTGAATGTCATAAGGAGTTGGTTACTTCTAGTTTTAATCTTCAGCTATATTTTTATAAGAAAATAAATATTTATATGTTTAAACTAATAGCTTTGCCAGTGGTCATTATCTTCATTTTCATTTGTTCATTCTCTATTTACAGCATAACTTCTGGTATTTTTAATCTCATTACTAAAATTTTAAACTTTGATTTCTTTACTTAAGATGATGAGATTATCTTACTCCATGTGTATTTCGTTTAGAGTTAACTTCAAGCTTTACCTTTATGTTATTAGTATGTATGCAGTCTCCATATCTGCAATATCTCAAAATATTTCTTTCCACTGACCTTTCAGAGCACACCCTATATTCCTAAACTTTTGTATCCTAGACACCTAAAGGTTTGGTTAAAAACACTAACAGTTTAGTTGGGAGTTGATGCTATGAATATTAGGATGATTTCATCTACATCAGCAAGGTATGGGTATGTTTTGATAAAGGTAGAAAGAGAAAGAGCAAAATATATGAACATATCCAACTGCTACCTTATCTCACATACACACACACACACACACACACACACACACACACACACACTCCTAAAACTTAAAGCCAATGTGCATTACTGTATCTTCTCCCTGACCCAGTGTTAGAGTGCCTTGGGTTGATCCTAGGACCCCTCTATTCATCACTCCAACTCCAATCCCACTCTAGGTGGTCACATTCAGCCCCATGACTTTGAATATGATTTACAAAGGAACAGCTATATTTTTATCTCCAGTCCCAATCTCACCTGTGAACTCCAGGCTCATACATCCTATCTCCTCTTCGATGCAGAATTGTTTTGTTGTGTTCAGTTGTTCAGCTGTGTCTGACTCTTTTGCAGCCCCATAGACTATAACCCGTCAAGCTCCTCTGGAAATCTTGCCTGGGATTTTCAGGCAAGAATACTGAAAGGGTTGTCACTTCCTTCTCATGATATAGAATAGGATCTCAGATCTAACATGACAAAGCACACCATTTGAATTCTCTCCAAGCCTTCTCTTTACTGTCTTATCTAGGCCAGTTCAGTTCAGATCAGTCACTCAGTTGTGTCCACTCTTTGTGACCCCATGAACCACAGCATGCCAGGCCTCCTTGTCCATCACCAACTACTGGAGTTCACCCAAACCCATGTCCATCGAGTTGGTGATGATATCCAACCATTTCATCCTCTGTCGTCCCCTTCCTGCCCTCAATCTTTCCAGCATCAGGGTCTTTTCCAATGAGTCAGCTCTTCACATCAGGTGGCCAAAGTATTGGAGTTTCAGCTTCAACAACAGTCCTTCCAATGAATACCCAGGACTGATCTCCTTTAGGATGGACTGGTTGGATCTCCTTGCAGTCCAAGGGACTCTCAAGAGCCTTCTCCAACACCACAGTTCAAAACCATCAATTCTCCATCAGCTTTCTTTACAGTCCAACCCTCACATCCATACATGACTACTGGAAAAACCATAGCCTTGACAAGATAGACTGTTGTTGGGCAAAGTAATGTCTCTGCTTTTGAATATACTATCTATGTTGGTCATAACTTTCCCTCCAAGGAGCAAGCATCTTTTAATTTCATGGCTGCAATCACCATCTGCAGTGATTTTGGAGCCCAGAAAAATAAAGTCAGTCATTGCTTCCATTGTTTCCGCATCTATTTCCCATGAAGTGATGGGACCGGATGCCATGATCTTAGTTTTCTGAATGTTGAACTTTAAGCCAACTTTTTCACTCTCCTCTTTCACTTTCAAGAGTCTCTTTAGTTCTTCTTCACTTTCTGCCATAAGGATGGTGTCATCTGCATATCTGACGTGATTGATATTTCTCCCGGCAATCTCGATTCCAGCTTTTGCTTCCTCCAGCCCAGCATTTGTCATGATGTACTCTGCATGTAAGTTAAATAAGCAGGATGTACTCCTTTTCCTATTTGGAACCAGTCTGTTGTTCCATGTCCAGTTCTTACTGTTGCTTCCTGACCTGCATACAGACTTCTCAAGAGGCAGGTCAGGTGGTCTGGTACTCCCATCTCTTTCAGAATTCTCCACAGTTTGTTGTCATCCACACAGTCAAAGGCTTTGGCATAGTCAATAAAGCAGAAATTGATGTTTTTCTGGAACTCTCTTGCTTTTTCTACAATCCAGTAGATGTTGGCAATTGGAGCTCTAGTTCCTCTGCCTTTTTTAAAACCAGCTTTAACATCAGGGAGTTCACAGTTCATGTACTGCTAAAGCCTGGCTTGGAGAATTTTGAGCATTACTTTACTAGCATGTGAGATGAGTGCAATTGTGTGGTAGTTTAAGCATTCTTTTGAATTGCATTTCTCTGGGATTGGAATGAAAACTGACCTTTTCCAGTCCTGTGGCCACTGCTGAGTTTTCCAAATTTGTTGACATATTGAGTGCAGCACTTTCACAGCATCATCTTTCAGGATTTGAAGTAGCTCAACTGGAATTCCATCACCTCCACTAGCTTTATTCGTAGTGATACTTTCTGAGGCCCACTTGACTTCACA
>SJYC01107870.1:0-43544 GCA_006408675.1 Madoqua kirkii
TTTTCCAAATTTGCTGGCATATTGAGTGCAGCACTTTCACAGCATCATCTTTCAGGATTTGAAGTAGCTCAACTGGAATTCCATCACCTCCACTAGCTTTATTCGTAGTGATACTTTCTGAGGCCCACTTGACTTCACATTCCAGGATGTCTGGCTCTAGGTGAGTGAACACACCATCGTGATTATCTGAGTCATGAGAATCTGTGTATTCTTGCCACCTCTTCTTAATATCTTCTGCTTCTGTTAGGTCCATACCATTTCTGTCCTTTATTGAGCCCATCTTTGCATGAAATGTTCCCTTGGTATCTCTAATTTTCTTGAAGAAATCTCTAGTCTTTCTCATTCTATTATTTTCCTCTTTTTCTTTACATTGATAGCTGAGGAAGGCTTTCTTATCTTTCCTTGCTATTCTTTGGAACTCTGCATTCAAACAGGTATTCTTTCCTTTTCTCCTTTGCTTTTCACTTCCCTTCTTTTCACAGCTATTTGAAAAGCCTTCTCAGACAGCCATTTTGCTTTTTTGCATTTCTTTTTCTTGGGGATGGTCCTGATCCCTGTCTCCTGTACAATGTCACAAACCTCGGTCCATAGTTCATCAGGCACTCTGTCTATCAGATCTGGTCCCTTAAATCTATTTCTCATTTACACTGTATAGTCATAGGGATTTGAATTAGGTAATGGTTTTCTCCACTTTCTTCAATTTCAGTAAATTCAAATTGCCTTCTCACCGTTCAGGCAAAAGCCTCAAGATTATCCATGTTTTTTCAACCTTTTTCATAAGCCTTAATCAGTTTATATGTGGGTGCTCAGTCATTTAGCCATGTCCAACAGCTTGTGACCCCACAGACTGTAGCCTGCCAGGCTTCTCTGTCTATGAGATTTCTCAGGCAAGAATGCTGGGGTGGGTTGTCATTTCCTTCTCCAGGATATCTTCCCAACCCAGGGATCAAACCTTTGTCTCCCGCTTTGCAGGTGAATTCTTTGCCCTGCACCACCAGGGAAGCCCTAATTCAGTTGGTGATTGCTGCTGCTGCTTCTAAGTCGATTCAATCGTGCCCGACTCTGTGCGACCCCATAGATGGTAGCCCACCAGGCTCTGCCGCCCCTGGGATTCTCCAGGAAAGAATACTGGAGTGGATTGCCATTTCTTTCTCCAATGGATGAAAGTGAAACATGAAAGTGAAGTCTCTCAGTCGTGTCTGACTCTTCAAGACCCCATGGACAGCAGCCCACCAGGCTCCTCTGTCCACGGGATTTGCCAGGCAAGAGTATTGGAGTGAGGTTGGCAAATCTTGTCAAATCTACCTTCAGATTACACCCAAAACTTAACTACTCTACCTCCACTTTATCCTTCCCTTGGGCTTCCTATGTGACTCAGCTGGTACATAATCCGCCTGCAGTGTGAGAGACCTGGCTTTGATCCCTGGGTTGGGAAGATCCCCTGGAGGCAGGAAAGGCTACCCACTCTGGTATTCTGGCCTAGATAATTTCATGGACTATAATCCATGGTGTTGCAGAGTCAGACACAACTGAGTGACTTTCACTTTCATTTTTCAATTTATCCTATATCCTAAACCATCAGCTCTCTTATCAGATTGTTCTAATAGCTTTGTATTGAAATCCAACCCCCCACCCCCCCCACCTGGCCTCTCACCAGTGTATTCGCCACATACAGGAGTTGATGGAATCATTTTAAAATAAAGTGTCTCAATTAATCTGCTTTCTCAAAGTAAAATCAATGTTTATTATCTCCTCCTATTTCTCCTTCCTGTTCACCCACATTTTCTCCCTTCTCAGGTCTCAACTCTTACCCTCTTGCCCTCACTCACTCCCATCCACTCTGACCTCCTGCCTGCTGCCACCTCAGGACACAAGCGTCTTCTTCAAAAAGTTCATCCCTTAGCTGCTTATACAGTTTAATTCAAGTTTCTGCTTAAAAAACACCCTGTCAAAAAGCCTTCCCTGAGCATACTATACAAAATGTCTTCTAACCCTCCAGCCCCCTTTCCCACCTTTATTGTTACCTCATAGCCCTGATCACCCCTGACTCATTGCATATTTATTTATCTCATTCTCCTGCTGCTTAAACACTAGTTCCTACAGAGCAGGGACTTTGTTTTGTTCACTCCTGGGCCTCCAGCATCAAGAACAGTGCCTGGAATATAGCGATTGTTTTTTGAATGAATGAATTTCTGATGCCATGAAGAGTTTGGGAGGATCAGAAAGCAGCATGAGGGATGCTGGTATGAGAGAGGAAATAAGTAGGATCTAGTTGGGAATAACTCCAGGAGTTGGTGATGAACAGGGTGGCCTGGCATGCTGCTATTCATGGGGTCGCAAAAAGTCGGACATGACTGAGCGACTGAACTGAACTGAACTGATCTGAATTGGGAATATACAGGTACTAACGATAAATTTTGTCTAGTATGCGTTTTCCTTAAAGTTAGCTCTGTATCATTTATTTTTCAGCGTGAAATGCCAGGGAGCCTCTACATGCTACACTCTTCATGGAAGATCATTTTCGTAGTTTTGACAATAAAAAATAGATTAAGATGCTACCTCCTTTCCTATTCATTTTACACTTTAGCTATGTCCTCTTTTGGAGAAGGAAACGGCAACCCACTCCAGTTTTCTTGCCTGGAGAATCCCATGGACAGAGGAGTCTGGCGGGCTACAGTTTATGGGGTTGCAAAAGGGTTGGACACGACTGAGCATGTGCGCACATCCTCTTTGGAATGTAAATTATTGTCTGTAGCTTTCAGTCTTTTTGTGACTCCATAGTCATCAAGCAGAGGCTACCTTCTCCACTTAATCACAGTTCATTCACAAAACAATTTAACCTGGAAAGTCGATGTGAGATTCTTAGTTGTATGTGGTTGATTTTAGAAGCTACCACAGGAAGCAGATATCTTACCATTTGAGCCACCAGGGAATCCCCAAAGACAGTAATAACTCAGCTGTGTGCGACCCTTTGCAACCCCATGGACTGTAGCTTGCCAATCTCCTCTATCCATGGGGACTCTCCAGGCAAGAATACTGGAGTGTGTTGCCATGCCCTCCTCCGGGAGATCTTCCCAACCCAGGGATCAAACCTAGGTTTCCTGCACTGCAGGCAGACCCTGATGCTGGGAAAGTGAAGGCAGGAGGAGAAGGGAAGGACAAAGGACAAGACTTTTGGATGGTATCACTGATTCAATTGATATGAGTTTGAGCAGGCTCCGGGAGATGTTGAAGGACAGGGAAGCCTAGTGTGCTGCAGCCCTTGGGGTCACAAAGAGTCTGATACTACTGAGCAGCTGAACAATGACAACGATAGGAAGCATGTAGAAAAAGAAAAGGAGAAAAAGCCAATGTAAAGGGATATTATCCACATCACCACTGTGGGCAAGTCTTCCAATACCACTGGGGCTACTCAGAAGACTATGCAAGGCGCCTCCCAGGATTGTCCACCTGAAGACAGGCTTTGAGAGCAGGGGTAGACCAGCTATGGTCTGTGGCCAACTCTGGCCAGTGCCTTTTTAAAATAAAGTCACACTTGGAATTGTTTTGTAAATAAAGTCACACGACTGAGCAACTGAACAATCAATATTAATTTCTTAACTTTGATAAATGTACTGAGACTGTATGAAAGTATTCTGAATTATTAGGAAATACACAATGGAATATTGAGGAGTAAAGCAGTACTTTATCTACGGTTTACTCTCAGTGAAGAAAAAAATGTTGTGTGTGAGTGTATGTGGAGAGAGAGAGCGTGGGAGAAAAAGAACGAACAGGAGAAGAACTGTAATAAAAGGTTAATATTTGAGTTTGCTCAGTGTCAGTATCATAGCCAATGAGGTTTATCCAAGGCGTGATTATTGTTAATTGAAAATGCTAATATTTGAGAATTCTGGGTGAAAGCTATACTCTTTGGTTATTCTTGAAATTTTTTTGTAAATCTCAGAATGTGGGAACAGTAAATTTTACAAACAGTACTCTAGTGAACATCAAAATATTTTTGTTATTCTAGAAGTGCTATTGTAAGATAAATCCCAAGTGGAATTATAAATCAAGGATACACACATCTTAGATTTTCAAAGAAACTGACAAAATTCTGGTTTGCTCCTGTTTTCAATCTGACAGTCCACAAAAGACACAGAAGACAGCATATTTTCTGACACTCAACATGAATGAATACAATCCTACTTTTGAATGGAGTCTGATAACTAAGAAATGAAATCTCCTTGCTGTTGGGCTTTCATTCCTTTGATTGGTAGAGAGGTTGAACACCTTTTCATATTTTCAAAAACCATTTGAATTTCATTCTCCTTAAAGTGCCTGTTCACATACTTTGCCATTCAAATGTCATTTTTCTTAATTATTTGTAAGAGTTATTAATATATTAAGAATATTAACCAATGTAATATTGACTTAATTTCACTAGCTTATCCAATCTTTAATTTTTAATAATGCTGTGTGATTTCATATAATCAAATCAGTCTTTTCCATAGGGATTCAGTATTGCATATAATGGTTAGAAAAATCTACTCTATTCCCCAAAATATAAAAACATTCTTCCATGGCTTCTTTTTCTGAAACTTTTATTATTTTACTATTTAGTGTTCAAACCTTCAAAGATATTACTAGATCATTACTAAAATCCACTTTGGTGGATGATAAACTGAGCCTATGTAAAACTTTTTAAAAACTTTTATATCAATAGGAGGGAAATCAATAACAATCTGTAAACTGAATACTCTGCACACTGTCTTTAAAGGAGCTGTGTCACAGTTCAATTTCCCTAGCTTGCTAAAGATTTATGACTGATTTGGATCCCAAGGACAGGTTTGGTGGATTCTCCCCTCATCCAGTCCTGCTCTAACAGATGACAGGATGTGTAGGAAAAAATGCCGTCATTCATCACAAATAAGCTATCTTTTCCCAGAAATAATATCTTAGAGTAAATATCCGCCTGGAGAGAATCTAGTTGTTTTCTGCTCAGATGGGACTGGCAGGCGGTGTCAGTCCCTTTGATCCTTTGAAAGCACATGGGCTTGTGGGCTGCCATCCCTTTGAAGGGTCCTGTATTCCCTGTCAATCCACATTAGACAAGCATGGTGTTTTGTAACAATTTATCTCTTTCAAGGTGATTTAGTTATTTTCTGCCAAGATTATGCTAAAGGACGTCATTACTTTTGTCCCGTCTGTCTCGTTATTTTTATTGCCAGAGTATGTTGTCGTTTACTTTCACTGATAACCCATCTCTCTGAGAAAAGATTGTATTAATATTTTCATGCTGGGTAAAAGCTCCATTTTTACAAGAGAGAACATAGAAATAAGATTTCTGTCCTTGTTCTTTGAGGATGCTGTCACAAATAAACAGTAAACAACCCGAAATAAAAAGGACTTTAAAACTAGCAACATGTTATGACTAAAATACTTTAAAAAGAAAAGAACATCTATGTAAGCATTCAATTACACGGAAATTGGCATCTTTGAATCTACTTTGGTTAAGAGAAAAGCTTTGGATTTAGTCATTGCTAGCTAAGTAACATTGAATATGTGTTATACACATTTGTAGTTTCACTTGCCTTCTCTGTAAAATAGAAATGATAAAAATAATGTGTCCTAGTGCTGTTGTGAGATTTACTTAGATAAATCCATGAACAATATTTGAATCCTACTTGGTACATATTAAGAATCCAAAGAGCATTAGTTATGGTTATCATCATCACCATTGTTATAAATAATCCTTATACATTGCAATAATAACTATATAAAATAATTAGATTCTAAAATAGCATGATATATTTAATCCTTAATAGTATTGTATATAATACACAAATGCTCTTCTACTACAAATTGACAGGTATTGATGAGACCAAAAGCTTCTCATTAACTCATGAACTATTAAAGAAATTTGTACAGCAGTTACATACTAGAATATTTCTAATAATGTAGCTTTAGTAAGTCGAGCCTCTACAAAATACATTGCTCATTTCTGGATAATAACATTTTCCCGTAACTGCTTCTCTAACTGAAGACGCTTATAAGGGACTTGCTGCTGATAACGTAAGGCCTCTTTCACTCGCTGTCTTCTGCCACTTTGGACCATTCTGGAAAAGGTGGCTACCTGACCTCTTTTTGATTTACACCTTGGACAGCTCCTGGCGTAAACCCTAAATTCTCATCATATGACTCCCTAACTCCTTTCGTTCTCCCCCTTACTCAATCCCTCATGAGACTATTCCTCTTTCCAGCCACTCCACCACTACCTTTCAATTTGGAAGGATTTTATGTTACTCCTATTCTGTCATTCTGCCTTTTTTATGTACTGTGTATTTCACATTTTGGAACAGAAAACCAAGTTGCTAGGAAATAGACCCTCTACAATATATTAAAGGAGCTAAATATCACAGTAAGTTAAATAAGTACAGAACAAGATATAATAAGCAAAGAGAAAATAAATGCAAAAATAAATAATTATGAAACCTTAAAACTGATGTCTGTGTCTAATCCCATCAGTGGTTAGAATTACTGGACTTAATTATGTATTAAGGAGTATTACAAATATAACTTTATTTAACATGGTAAGTTTCTTGTGTTACCCTTAGAGACAATGGACAAGTACTGACTGCAAAAGATTTGGATAGATTGATTCAATGACAATTGAATGGCCCTGCCCAACATGTGCTGATTAAAGGATTGAGGGAAGGGAGGATCTAATGGAGAATAACAACTGAAATGTTATTGATATATGCTTTTTAAGAGTTATTGATAAATGATTAAGACACATACAAATGCACAGATTTCAAGGTATCTTTCACTTTCAACAAATACAGCCACTGATATAACCCACCCATCTCTCAAGGTATAGGGCACTTCTCTCTTCAGGAAGTTCCCTGTGCCCCCTTTCCCAGACACTCCCTCCCACTTAGAAAATAGCTCTGTTCTGATCCCTATCACAAAAAAATTAATTTGAGATAGTTGAGAACTTTATGTAAGTGAAATCGCATAATATATACTTTCTGGATTTTGGTCTCTTTCATTTAGCATAATATTTTTACGATGCATTCATACAGCAGGGTGTGCCACTATTCTGACCCTTTTGTTTGTTGAATAGTAATCCGTGTATGAATATACCAGTTTATCTGCTCTCCAGCTGATGGACAAACACCTTGGTGGTTTCCAGTCTTTAATATTATGAATAGAACTTCTATAAACATTTTTACTAGGCTTTCTGTTAATAAATATTTTCATTTCTCTTGGATAAACATTAGGAAATAAAATGCTATATAAATATATGATTTTTAACTTTAACGCTGTTAGAAACTGCAATATTTCCCAAAGTGGTTTACCAAATTTATTCCACAAGCAGAATGAGAATTTTGAAGCTCCATATTCTTGATAGCATTTAGTGTTACACATTGCTTTTTGTTTTAAATTCTAAACCTCTAATAAGAGGTATCTAGTGTTTTTAATCTGCTTTCTCCTGTGCTTGATGATAGTGAGCAATAAGTTTTTCATTAGATATATGTTAGTATTTTCTCCCAGTTTTGTGAATTGACTATTCATTTCCTGGTGGTATATTTGGAAAACTAAGTTTTGATTTTGATGAACTTCAATTAACAACATTTTTCTATGCTTAATGCTGACTGTGTCATTGCTAAGATATTTTCATTTTGCTTTAGGTAGTTCTTGTTCAGTCACTCAATTGTGTTTAACTCTTTTCAACCCCATGGACTGCAGCATATCAGTCTTCCCTGCCCTTCACTCTCTCCCAGAGTTTACCCTAACTCATGTCCATTGAATAGGTAATGCCATCCAATCATCTCATTCTCAGTTGTCCCCTTCTCCTCCTGCCTTCAATCTTTCCCAGAATCAGGGTCTTTTCAAATGAATCAGTTATTCACATCAGGTAGCCATAGCACTGGAGCTTCAGCTTCAGCATCAGTCCTTCCAGTGAACACCCAGGACTGATCTCCTTTAGGAGGGACTGGTTGGATCTCCTTGCAGTCCAAGGGACTCTCAAGAGTCTTCTCCAGCACCACAGTTCAAAAGCATCAATTCTTCAGTGCTCAGCTTTCTTTATGGTCCAACTCTCACATCTTTAAATGACGACTAGAAAAACCATAACTTTAACTATAAAGACTTTTGACAGCAAACAGATATCTCTGTTTTTTAATATCTTGTCTAGGTTTGTCATAGCTTTTCTTCCAAGGAGCAAGCATCTTTTAATTTCATGGCTGCAGTCACCATCCACAGTGATTTTGGAGCCCAAGAAAATAAAGTCTTTCATTGTTTCCATTGTTTCTCTCATCTATTGGCCATGAAGTGATGGGACCAGATGACATGATCTTAGTTTTCTGAATGTTGAGTTTTAAGCCAGTTTTTCATTCTCTTCTTTCCCCTTCATCAAGAGGCTTTTTAGTTCTTTGCTTTTTGCCACTAGGGTGGTGTCATCTGCATATCTGAGGTTATTGATATTTCTCCCAGCAATTTTGATTCCAGCTTGTGCTTCAACTAGCCTGACATTTCGCATGATACACTCTGAATATTAGTTAAATAAGCAGGGTGACAATATACAGCTTTGATATACTGCTTTCCCTATTTTGAACCAACCTGTTGTTTCATGTGCAGTTCTAACTGCTGCTTCTTGACGTGCTTACATGTTTTCTCAGGGGGCAGGTAAGATGGTCTAGTATTCCTATCAGTTTAAGAATTTTCCCTGGATTGTTGTGATCTACACAAAGATTTTAGCATAGTCAAGGAAGCAGAAATAGATGTTTTCCTGGAATTCTTTTGCTTTTTCTATGAAAGTGAAAGCCAGTCAGTTGTGTATGACTCTTTGCAACCCCATGGGCTGTCCATGGAACTCTCCAGGCCAGACTACTGGAGTGGGTAGCCTTTCCCTTCTCCAGGGGATCTTCCCAACCCATGAACTGAACACAGATCTCCTGCATTTCAGGTGGATTCTTTACCAGCTGAGCCTCAAGGGAAGCCCAAGAATACTGGAGTGGGTAGCCTATCACTTCTCCAGGGGATCTTCCCTACCCAGGAATCAAATTGGGGTGTCACATATTGCAGGCAGATTCTTTATCAACTGAGCTTTCAGGAAACCCATGCTTTTTCTATAATCCAATGTATATTGGCTATTTGATCTCTTGTTCCTCTGCCTTTATATAATTCAGCTTGCAAATCTGGAAGTTATTGGTTCACATACTGTTGAAAACCTTCCTTTGCCATAAAATTACTTAAGTAACAGGATTTTACTTATATGCAGAGTACATCATGAGAAATGATGGGCTGGAAGAAAAGATTCTTTATCAACTGAGCTTTCAGGAAACCCATGCTTTTTCTATAATCCAATGTATATTGGCTATTTGATCTCTTGTTCCTCTGCCTTTATATAATTCAGCTTGCAAATCTGGAAGTTATTGGTTCACATACTGTTGAAAACCTTCCTTTGCCATAAAATTACTTAAGTAACAGGATTTTACTTATATGCAGAGTACATCATGAGAAATGATGGGCTGGAAGAAACACAAGCTAGAATCAAGATTGCCGGGAGAAATATCAATAACCTCAGATATGCAGATGACACCACCCTTATGGCAGAAAGTGAAGAGAAGCTAAAGGGCCTCTTGATGAAGGTGAAAGAGGACAGTGAAAAAGTTGGCTTAAAGCTCAACATTCAGAAAACGAAGATCATGGCATCTGGTCCCATCACTTCATGGGAAACAGATGGGGAAACAATGGAAACAATGTCAGACTTTATTTTGGGGGGCTCCAAAATCACTGTGGATGGTGACTGCAGCCATGAAATTAGAAGACGCTTAGTCCTTGTAAGAAAAGTTATGACCAACCTAGACAGCATATTCAAAAACAAAGACATTACTTTGCTGACTAAGGTCCATCTAGTCAAGGCAATGGTTTCTCCTGTGGTCATGTATGGATGTGAGAGTTGGACTGTGAAGAAGGCTGAATGCTGAAGAATTGATGCTTTTGAACTGTGGTGTTGGAGAAGACTCTTGAGAGTCCCTTGGACTGCAAGGAGATCCAACCAGTCCATTCTGAAGGAGATCAACCCTGGGATTTCTTTGGAAGGAATGATGCTAAAGCTGAAACTCCAGTACTTTGGCCACCTCATGCGAACAGTTGACTTATTAGAAAAGTCTCTGATGCTGGGAGGGATTGGGGGCAGGAGGAAAAAGCGATGACCAAGGATGAGATGACTGGATGGCATCACAGACTCGATGGACGTGAGTCTGAGTGAACTCCAGGAGATGGTGTTGAACAGGGAGGCCTGGAGTTCTGTGATTCATGGGGTCACAAAGAGTCAGACATGACTGAGCGACTAAACTGAACTGAACTGAACTTTGTATTAAGTCATTTGGCCATTGAATAGATGCATATATAGGTTTATTGGAGCACTTTTTATTCTATGCCATTGATCTATTTGTCTATCTATATTTCACCAACATCACACTAGAAATTAAGTAATGTAAGCCCTCCAACTTTTAAGATTATTTTGGTTATTAGAGATTTGACCAAACCTTCCATGTAAGTTCTAGAATCAGCTTGTCAATTTTTCAAAAATGTTGCAGTTGTTTTTATTAAGATTTCAATTCAGCTCAATTTGGAAAGAATTTATGTCTTAAAAATATTGAGTCTTCCCATCCAAGAACATGGTATATTTTTTATTTATTTAAGTTTAGTTTGGTTGCTCTCAACAGTGTTTTGTAGTTTGCAGAGTAGAAGTTCTATATATTGTTAAATGTATTTCTAAGTATTTCAGGTTTTTGATTGTTGCTGCAATGCTGATTTTTTAATTTTTTTCAACTGCTCATCGCTACTGTAGAGAAAAATAATGTAGAGTTTTGTATACTGACTGGATTCTCAATATAATAAATTCATTTATTATCAGTAGGTATTTGGAGATGTTTTAGGCTTTTCTGTACACAACCATATTATCTACAAATATAATAATTTTGCATTTCTCTTAAAATCTTGTCTCTTTTTCTTACTGTATTGGCTAGAATGTCTATCTACTGCAACATTTGTACAGAAGTAGGGGAAAGCTGAGCGCGGAAGAATTGATGCTTTTGAGCTGTGGTTTTGGAGAAGACTCTTGAGAGTCCCTTGGACTGCAAGGAGATCCAATCAGTCCATTCTGAAGGAGATCAACCCTGGGATTTCTTTGGAAGGAGTGATGCTAAAGCTGAAACTCCAGTACTTTGGCCACCTCATGTGAAGAGTTGACTCATTGGAAAACACTCTGATGCTGGGAGGGATTGGGGGCAGGAGGAGCAGGGGACGACAGAGGATGAGATGGCTGGATGGCATCACTGACTCGATGGACATGAGTTTGAGTGAACTCCAGGAGATGGTGATGGACAGGGAGGCCTGGTGTGCTGCGATTCATGGGGTCACAACGAGTCAGACACAACTGAGCGACTGAACTGAACTGAGGGGAAAACAAAATTTCAACACTGAGTAGCAGGCTGTTCTTAAGGGCATTCTATCAGATGGGTGAAGTTTCCATCTCTGAGTTGGTGTGAATTTTTGATATTAATAGGTGCCAGATTTTGCCAAATACTATTTCTGCGTTTCATGCAATGATTGTAAGAGTTTTCCTACTCTAATAAACTACTGTAATGTAATCTGAATTGTGTTGATTTTTGAAAGTTTTTGGCTTCCCTGATAGCTCAGTTGGTAAAGAATCCCCCTGCAATGCAGGAGACCCTGGTTCAATTGTTGAGTCAGGAAGATCCCCTGGAGAAGGGAAAGGCTACCCACTCCAGTATTCTGGCCTGGAGAATTCCATGAACTGTATAGTCCATGGGGTCGCAAAGAGTCGGATACAACTGAGTGACTTTAAATATGAAATGTTGAAAGTTAAAAGAATATTGCATTTATGTCTAAGCCCTATGTAGTCATGATATGTTATGATTTTAATATACATTACTTAATTTTATGTGCTAATAAGATTTTATTAAGATTTCATACTACAATGATTATGAGACATATTAGCCATTTTTTCTTGTAGTATTTTTATATGGTTTTGGTAAAAGCATTATGCTGGCCTTACTAACTGAGAATTGTCTTTTTCTCCTCTATTTTCTGAAAGACTTTGTGTAAGTTTAATATCATTATTTCTTAATTAAATATTTGACAGAACTCGCCACTGAAGATATCTGGGCCTGGAGTTTTCTTTGTGAAAAGGCTTTTATTAGAAGTTCAATCTCATTAACAGTATTAGGTATCTTGGCTTTTATTCCTGTGTAACAAATTATCCCTAAAACTTAACAGCTTGAAAGAATAAACATTTATTATCTCATAGTTTCTATCAGAAATCAGGGGGAAGCTTAATTGGGAGCTTCCAGCTCAGAATTTCTCAAGAAATTTCAGTCAAACTATCAGCCTAAACTGCCATCATCTGAAGACTCGACTGGAGGAGAGTCCCCCCCAGGCTCGCTCACGTGGGTTTTGTAGCCTCGGTGCCTTGCTGGCCTTTGTCTGTAACCACAGTTCCTCCCCTTATTGTTGCTGTTCAGTCACTCTGTCGTGTCTGACTCTTTGCCATCCCATGGACTGCAGCACACCAGGCTTCCCTGTCCTTCACTATTTCCTGGAGTTTTCTCAAGCTCATGTCCATTGAGTTGGTGATGCCATCCACACATCTCATCCTCTGTTGCCCCCTTCTCCTCCTGCCCTCCATCTTTCCCTAGAATCTTCCCCGTGTGGGCTTCTTCATAGGCTACCTCACTGTACTCACAATATGGCAGCTGATTTACCTCAGAGTGACTGATACAAGTAATAAGCGTGTGTGTGTGTAGAAAGAGAGAGAGAGACTATCCCATGATGTCTTTTATAAATCTCAGAAGTAACATGCCACAATTTCTGTTGTAGTCTATGGATTCTATTGGTGTGAATACCAGGATTCTAAATGCACAAATTAATAGAACCATAAGCAGTGGAAAATATATACTTTTTAAAAGGAATTATTTGTCCCAATAATATCTGTACACATACTGGGAGCTGTTTGTTCCTTTCTGGCACTTATATAAAAAGGTATTGACAAAGTAGAGTAGGTAGGCAGGATAGTAGTCAACAAACATTGCTGAGTGTTTTTCAAATACCAAATAAAGAATGGTGCTTACACATGGTTGAAAATCTTAAAATCAGCATATTCTTTGACTTGATTATCATATCTTTAAGGATTTATCCTGAGAAAATACCTGGATAAGTGCACATGGAAATATGTACAAAGAGTCTTCACAATGTTGTTTAGCAAAGAAAAACATGCAGAGAACTTAACTTGTTCAAAAGTAAAGGATTGTTGGGAATTCCCTGGTGCTCCAGTAGTTAGAGCTCTATGCTTTTACTACTGAGGGCCCAGACTTGATCGCTGGTCAGGGAACTAAGATCCCACAAGCTTATCACCACAACCAAAAATAAAAAAGTAACAGATTGTTAAATAAAATTGATATTTTGTAGTTGTCAAAGTGATTTTCTAAAGAATATTCATTAATATGGAAAGATTTTTATTATTAGTTTTAAGTAAAATGAAAACAAGTCATGAAATAGTTTCCATAGAATGATCCCACTGTAAGAAATATATGTTTATATGAAAAGTGTAGATATTATTACTCAAACTGTGAATAGCTATGCTAGTGTGAACATCTGTTGTTTTAGCTTATATAGGATCCATTTCTCCTTCTCCCAGTAAGATCTAGGCTTTCCAATTGTCTCTTTCTTATCTCCTACCCAGTGACTGGGTAGAATTAATTCAAACCCAAGCTCAGCAAAAGGAGTAGGCATGTGACCTAATCTAAGCCAATCATTGTATTCCCAGCCCATAATAGATACTGATTCAGGAATGAAATTGAGTCATGCCCCAGACATTTTTTTTTAATACTTCATTCTATTTTACAATACTGTATTGGTTTTGCCATACATTGACATGAATCAGCCACAGGTGTACACAATCTCCCAATGTCAAAGCCCCCTCCCACCTCCCACCCCACACCATCTCCCCAGATCATCCCGTACACCAGCCCCAAGCATCCTGTATCCTGTATTGAACAAAGACTGGCGCTTCATTTCTTATATGAGAGTATACATGTTTCAGTGCCATTCTCCCAAATCATCCCACCCTTTCCCTCTCCCTCAGAGGCCAAAAGTCCATTCTATACCTCTGTGTCTCTATGTTGTCTCACCTACAGGGTCCTCATTACTATCTTTTTAAATTCCATATATATGTGTCAGTATACTGTATTGGTGTTTTTCTTTCTGGCTTACTTCACTCTGTATAATCGGCTCCAGTTTCATCCATCTCATTAGAACTGAGTCAAATTTATTCTTTTTAAGGGCTGAGTAATACTCCATTGTGTATATGTATCATTGCTTTCTTATCCATTCATCTGCTGATGGACATCTAGGTTGTTTCCATGTCCTGGCAATTATAAACAATGCTGCAATGAACACTGGGGTACATGTGTCTCTTTCAATTCTGGTTTCTTTGATGTGTATGCCTAGCAGTGGGATTGCTGGGTCAAAAGGCAGTTCTATTTGCAATTTTTTAAGGAATCTCCACACTGTTTTCCATATTGGCTGTACTAGTTTGCATTCCCACCAACAGTGTAAGAGGGTTCCCTTTTCTCCACATCCTCTCCAGCATTTATCGCTTGTAGACTTTTGGATCGCAGCCATTCTGACTGGTGTGAAATGGTACCTCATTGTATAAACAATGCTGCAATGAACACTGGGGTACATGTGTCTCTTTCAATTCTGGTTTCTTTGATGTGTATGCCTAGCAGTGGGATTGCTGGGTCAAAAGGCAGTTCTATTTGCAATTTTTTAAGGAATCTCCACACTGTTTTCCATATTGGCTGTACTAGTTTGCATTCCCACCAACAGTGTAAGAGGGTTCCCTTTTCTCCACATCCTCTCCAGCATTTGTTGCTTGTAGACTTTTGGATCGCAGCCATTCTGACTGGTGTGAAATGGTACCTCATTGTAGTCTTGATTTGCATTTCTCTGATAATGAATGATGTTGAGCATCTTTTCATGTGTTTGTTAGCCATCCATATGTCTTCTTTGGAGAAATGCCTATTTAGTTCTTTGGCCCATTTTTTGATTGGATCGTTTATTTTTCTGGAGTTGAGCTGCATAAGTTGCTTGTATATCTTTGAGATTAGTTGTTTGTCAGTTGCTTCATTTGCTATTGTTTTCTCCCATTTAGAAGGCTTCCTTTTCACCTTACTTATAGTTTCCTTTGTTGTGCAGAAGCTTTTAATATTAATTAGATCCCATTTGTTTATTTTTGCTTTTATTTCCAGTATACTGGAAGGTGGATCATAGAGGATCCTGCTGTGATTTATGTCGTACAGTGTTTTGCCTATGTTCTCCTCTAGGAGTTTTATTGTTTCTGGTCTTACGTTTAGATCTTTAATCCATTTGGAGTTTATTTTTGTGTGTGGTGTTAGAAAGTGATCTAGTTTCATTCTTTTACAAGTGGTTGACCAGTTTTCCCAGCACCACCTGTTAAAGAGACTGTCTTTACTCCATTGTATGTTCTTGCCTCCTTTGTCGAAGATAAGGTGTCCATAAGTCTGGAGCTAAGATGGCCATGTTCCCAGTACTTGGGAGCCAAGAGATGGGCATGTAACTGATGAAATCTTTTGACCATGTTGCTGTTGCTGTTCAGTCATTCATTCAGTTCCAACTCTTGGAGATCCCACAGACTGCAGCGTGCCAGACTTCCCTGTCCTTCACCATCTCCTAAAGCTGTCTCAAATTCATGCCCACTGAGGTGGTGATGCCATTCAGCCATCTCATCCTCTGTCATCCCCCTCTCCTCCTGCCTTCAATCTTTCCCAGCATCAGGGTCTTTTCAAATGCGTCAGTTCTTCACATCAGATGGCCAAATCGCTGGAGCCTCAGCTTGAGCATCAGTCCTTCCAATGAGTATTCAGGACTGATTTCCTTTATGATTGACTGGTTTAATCTCCTTCCAGTCCAAGGGACACTCAAGAGTCTTCTCCAACACCACAATTCAAAAGTTTCAATTCTTCAGTGCTCAGCGCTCAGCCAAACTCTTACATCCATACATGACTACTGGAAAAACCATAGCTTTGACTAGTTAGACAGACCTTTGTCAGCAAAGTAATGTCTCTGCTTTTTAATATGCTGTCTAGGTTTGTCATAGCTTTTCTTCTAAGGAGAAAGTGTCTTTTAATTTCATGGCTGCACTTTGCCAACAAAGGTCTGTCTAGTCAAGGCTTTGGTTTTTCCAGTAGTCATGTATGGATATGAGAGTTGGACTGTAAAGAAAGCTGAGCACCAAAGAATTGATGCTTTAGAACTGTGGTGTTGGAGAAGACTCTTGAGAGTCCCTTGGTCTACAAGGAGATCAAACAAATACATCCTAAAGGAGATCAATCCTAGGTGTTCACTGGAAGGACTGATGTTGAAGCTGAAGCTCCAATACTTTGGCCACCTGATGAGGAAGAATTGACTCATTTGAAAAGACCCTGATGCTGGAAAAGATTGAAGGCAGGAGGAGAAGGGACAACAGAGGATGAGATGGTTGGATGGCATCACCAACTCAACGGACATGAGTTTTGGTAAACTCCAGAAGTTAGTGATGGACAGGGAGGCCTGGTGTGCTGCAGTCCATGGGATTGCAAAGAGTCAGCCAAGACTGAATGACTGAACTGAATTGAACTGAACTGAACTGAGTTACCATCTGCAATGATTTTGGAGCCCAAGAAAATAAAATCTGTCACTGTTTCCGTTGTTTCTTCATCTATTTGCCATGAAGTGATGGGACCAGATGCCTTGATCTTAGTTTTTAGAATGTTGAGTTTTAAGCCAGCTTTTTTACTCTCCTCTTTCACCTTCATCAAGAGGCTCTTTAGTTCTTTGCTTTCTGCCATTTTGGTGGTATCATCTGTATATCTGAGGCTTTTGATATTTCTCCCCACAATCTTGATCCCAACTTGTTTCTCATCCAGCCCAGTAGTTTGCATGATGTACTCTGCTTCCCTTGTAGCTCAGTCAGTAAAGAATCTGCCTGCAGTGCAGAAGACCCTGGTTTGATCCCTGAGTTGGGAAGATCCACTGGAGAAGGAAATGTCAACTCACTCCAATATCTTTGCCTGGAATCTCATGGACAGAGGAGCCTGGTGGGCTACAGTCCATGAGGTCGCAAAGAGTCGGGCATGAGTGAGTGACTAACACTTATTGAACACTCTGCATATTAGTTAAATAAGCAGGGTGACAATATACAGCCTTGATGTACTCCTTTCCCAATATTAAACCAGACTGTTGTTCCATGTCCAGTTCTAACTGTTACTTCTTGACCTGCATACCAGTTTCACAGGAGGCAGGTAAGGTGGTCTGGTATTCCCATATCTTTAAGAATTTTCCACGATTTGTTGTGATCCATACAGTCAAAGGCTTTGGCATAGTCAGTGAAGCAGAAGTAGATGTTATTCTGAAATTCTCTAGCTTTTTCTATGATCCATTGGATGTTCACAATTTGATCACTGGTTCCTCTGTTTTAAATCCAGTATGAACACCTCGAAGTTCTCGGTTCACTTACTATTGAAGCCTACCTTGGAGAATTTTCAGTATTACTTTGCTAGCATGTGAAATGAATACAATTGTGCGGTAGTTTGAACACTCTGGCATTGCCTTTCTTTGGAATTGGAATGAAAACTGACCTTTTCCAGTTCTGTGGCTACTGCTGAGTTTTCCAAATTTGCTCATATAGTGAGTGCAGCACTTTAACAGCATCTTCTTTTAGGATTTGAAATAGCTCAGCTGGAATTCCATGAATCTCCAGTAAAGCTTGCTGTCCTTACCTCACTCGAGCTCCAATACCTTATACTGTGACATCACTCTTCTCCCCACCACTTACACCTCTACTTCATTTAGCTCCATTTCATGGCTTTTGTACTGAATTAAGAAAAAAGAAAGGAAGAAAGAATGGAAGGGAGGAGGGATGAACAGAGGGAAGGAGTAAGGAAGAAAGTTTTGTTTTCAATTATTTTTTTCAAAGAAGGCTATATAAGAATTTGGGCTTCCCTTGTAGCTTAGTTGGTAAAGAGTCTGCCTTCAGTGCAGGAGACCTGGGTTCAGTTCTTGAGTCAGGAAGACTCCCTGGAAAAGGAAATGGTAACCCACTCCAGTATGCTTGCCTGGAGAATCCCACGGATGGAGGAGACTGGCAGACTAGAGTCCATGGGGTTGCAAGAATTGGACATGACTTAGCAACTAAACCACCATAAGAAATCAGTGAAATTTATTTTAAACAAATAAAAACAGAAGGGGAACCATGATCTTTGTCTTCAAAGATTAAATATATAGAAACACTAAAAGAACTTTTATTTTTAATTCAGTGATACAAGATACAGAGAGACATTTTTCTTCAGTATAAGCAATAATAGTGTTTTTTTAAAATGTGAACTGTCTAAAGGTAAAATGGGATGCCTTATAAAGTTATGAACTCCTTGTAACTGCAAGCATTCAAGCAGGAACTAGAAAGATAGAATATTCATTCCTATTTTGAAAGAAAGGTAGTACCAAGTGACAACTAAATTAGTTAATCTGGTAGGTAACTAACTTGGGAACTCTGGGCTTTTATCTTTTTATTTCCTAATATGATAAATTAGTCTTCACACACCACATTTTTAAACATAACTCAAAGCACGTCTGAAAGAGTATATTGGAAAAAGCAGTATTCACCACCTTTTAGTTTATTTTAATTAAATAATTATTGAATTATTTTAAGCAAAAATAATTAGGTCCTGATCTTTTTGTTACTTGGGACAATCAATAGCCAATATACTAAATATAAACAACCTAACAGGACACACAGTTCCCTTTTGAAAAAACAGAACTACTCAGAATTACACAAAGAGAAGTTTCCCTTGGGTAAAATTTAAAACATTGCATAGCATCTCAAGGAAAGAAAAATGTTGTATTTTTATCATCATGGTACTATAGAATGCTTTCTATGAAAACAAGCATGACAAAGTGCAAAAAAAAACATGTTGATACATTTATAAACCATCAGAGTTTAACTAATGGAGTAAAATCTCAAGTCCTTTAGAATAAATTTTACATGTGAGTATTTATTCCTTTAAAAAATAAAACTTTTATTTTGATAGAAGTCTTTTTACAAATGCATTGGCACATTTGCCAGTTCCCTGCCTTGTTAAACAGAGACGACAGAAAATACATTTTTTTAAATGCCTTCCTGACCCACACAATTATCACTCTATACTTAACTTACATTGATGCCCTTAGAGTCTGCCGAAGCACATATATATATAGCCCTACATTAACATCCCACTGACATGTGTTTTGACTAGTAGTGTCTCCTTTTTAAAGTTTTCCAGTTTTCTTCCTTACTATCAGAATCCAGTCTGTCATTCTTCCATGCTGTTAATAAGTCTATCTCTAGCAGCCTTTTTCCTGACGTTAAATTTGCTGCTTATCTGCCACTGTTTTGAAAAATGGATCATTTAGGCAGAATAAGAACACATACAAAAGATTAGATCAGAACAGTGGACTAAGTATATGTGTGTGCCTCGTCTTTATTTCCCAAATCCTTAGAAATGTAAGAAAAATATGCTGTAAGTGTGCAATATAAGAATGTATGACACATTGATAATGAGTTTATCTGAAGTGGAAAATTCCTAGGAGAGAACACACTGTTTGGAATATCTTGGTACATTAGCCCTCCCTTAATACCAGTGGTGGGCTTGAGGACTTGTGATGTAAAGACGATCGAAACCATGTGGCTTGTGAGAGGGTTAATTCCTAAAAGAAAAGGGGGCTTGACAGACAAATGCAGAGCATGTTCAGTATGCTGACACTTGCTGGAAAGAAAGCCTTCCCCACCACCATCCTAGCCACTAGCCAAACTTAGAAACATATTTCAAAGTGAGAAACTAATCCTTTTCCACTTAACTTGAGCAGAACTCACATTGTATGCCAGTCAAAATGCAAATACAAGAACGACAAACTTTTATTTATATGTAAATTATATTATTAAACCCATTAAATATACCTTAATAGTTGTGGACATAGAGACTCATGATTTTCTTTAGTTCTGGAAAATTCCAAGGTATCATTGATTCAAATGTTACCTTTCTGCCTGTCCCTCCATTCTCTTCCTCTCAAATTCTTCTCAGAAGGATATTAGAATCTTGATGTCTATCCTCTGTATCTCTTAATTGGCTTCTCATATTTTAACCTCCTTTGTCTCTCTGTGCTGCGTTTTAGGTGAATTTCTCAGACTATCTTTTCATTTCCTAATTCTTCCTTGTACTATTCCAGGGTATCAATTATCTATTGCAGCCTAACAAATCACTTCAAAAGGTAGTAGTTTGAAATAAGAACAATCTCTTAATTCTCACTTCTCTTTATTTTGTGGGTTGGCTAGGTGGTTTTCCTGCCAGTCACCTGGCAGGTCACTCAGATCTGGACTTCACCGGGCTATCGAATGGCTGAGTTGACTGAATCCCTTACACTGCATGATCTCTCACTATCCAGGAGGTAGCAGGCCAGGCTTCATTCACGGTGGCATTAGTGTTCCCAGAAGCAATCGTATGTAGCCCCAACACTCAAGTACTTGAGTCACTTTTGCCAGTGATCCACTGGCTAAACATCAGCCAGTCATGTTGCCTAGTCCAGATGCAAGGAGTGGAGAAATGGATTCCACCTTTGATTGTAGGTGTTCCAAAGAGCAGTTGGCCAGTCTTTGAGCTTACCATACCTGGTTAGAGTTTATCCATCTTCTATTTGCTGTATTGCAAGTATAATTTTTCTTTTTTAGTGTTTCACTAATTTTTTTTCATTTCTACATTTTTTTTGCCTATTTTATTTCGTGAAATTCTTTTTTGTTTGTTTGGTTTTTTTCCTAATAAGAATCATCTCCTTTTTTAATGTGCTTACTTCTTTATATTTTTGGTTGTGCTGGATCTTTGTTGCTCTGCACAGACCACTCTGTAGTTGCTGTACACAGGCTTCTCTTTGCAGAGCACATGAGCTCAGTAGTTACAGCACGTGGGCTCAGTAGTTGCGGTTCAAGGGCCCTGGAGTATGCACTCCGTACTTGTGGCACCATGGCTTAGCTGCTCCACAGTGTATGGAGTCTTCCCAGACCAGGGATCAAACCCATGTCCCCTGCATTGGCAGGTGGATTCCTATCCACTGTACCACTAGAAAAGTCTGAAATCTTATTTTTGGAATGAATTTCTTTCTTTCTTTGGAAAACAAGCTTATGTTAAGGTCTTTGTCATACTGTGCATTGCAAATAATTTCCTATGGGATGGATTTATTTTCTGATTGTTGATTTTGCTGTCTTTTTTCCATTACTTTTTACATGAGTTTTATTTTGAAGCGTAGATTTTGTTTTGATTCATTGTTTTGGTTTGTTCTCAGGATCTCTCCTGTACCCATCTTACTTTTATCTTCTCTCCCAGTTACTCAGGTCTCAAGTCCAGAACTGAGTCTTATAATGTGTTGTGGGATTTCTACACTATTATGACATATGGGTTTGCCAGGGTCCAGCCCTGGTGGATCCAGGGAATTTGAAGTGGGGATGGCGTTGGTGAGGAAAACTTATTTATTTATTAATATAAGATTAGATTAGGAATAAATAATGTAGTAGGAAAATTTAGTGAAGAAAAGATGCTGATTAACTTGGTTCATGTGGAAAACCAATAGGAACTTGCACCATCTACGTTAGGCTGCCAGTGCCCATTTGAATATCAGAGAGTGCCCGCCTTGGGCTCTCTCTCTTAGCAGCCAGGACAAGTAAGTAGACATGGTGAGCCTCCATGTTCCAAAGGATCAGCCTGAAAAAGAGAGGGAGGGAGCAAAAGAGAGTCGACACGGGGAAGCCCAGCATCGGTGCAAGACCCCAAAAACTATTTTTCAAAACCAGCTTATATACCCCAAGTTGTACATAATGGAATATGCAGAGTTATGCAGGGGCAGCGGTCCTGACCCTCATTGAGACAAGGCTTTCTTTTTGCATACTCTCCCGTACACAAAAGGTCTCAGGTGGTTTACATTATCTTCTGGCCAAGAGGCTTGTTAACATTTTTATGGCTCTCTTCCTGGATAATTGTCTATCAACCAGAAAACTCCTTTTCCCTAGAAGTGTTTTTTCTTTACTCTGTATCACCCTCAAAGTACTAAATAAAGTTACATTTCTATAGAAAAAAGGTATAGTGGGTTATAACAAAGAAAGCACGCAACTCAAAGATCTAATGTTGCTAATCCCAGGTATACTACTTGTTTTTTTATATACCAACTATATCTAAAAATAAAGGATATGAAAATTTGGCAGCAAATATTGGCTCAACAAATGAAACCTTTAATCAGTCCTATTCTAATGATTCTGACTCCTTGGAAACCCCTACATTCCTGGTATGTTTTAAGCTTCCTGTGCCTCCCACAGTCAGGAGGCCTCAATCACATGCACAGCTATAAGAGTCCTGCAGGCAGGCTAGAAAGCCATCAGAGGAGTTTTTGGATTGAAACACTCATATTATGCCCAGGAGATTTATTATCTAAAAGCTCTAAATTAATTTTTTTCAGAAAAAGGTTGAGGGGGGGACAATCCCCTGTTAATGACAGAAGAGTAGGTGGAAAGCATAACACAGTAAAGCAGGCAGACTCTGGTCTTGGGGGGGTGGATGCTCAGGAGATTCCAGGGGGAACCCCTGAAGCTTGATCACGTCCTTGCATTTTGTCAGGCTTCCTTCCTCATGACCTTGTCATGGGCGGGATTCCTCACGCTGGCCCCCGGCATCAGTTCATGATGAAAGTGAAAGATGAGAGTGAAAAGGTTGGCTTAAAGCTCAACATTCAGAAAACAAAGATCATGGCATCTGGTCCCATCACTTCATAGGAAATAGATGGGAAAACAGTGGAAACAGTGGCAGACTTTATTTTGGGGGCTCCAAAATCACTGCAGATGGTGACTGCAACCATGAAATTAAAAGACGCTTGCTCCTTGGAAGGAAAGTTATGACCAACCTAGACAGCATATTCAAAAGCAGAGACATTACTTTGCCAACAAAGTCAAGGCCATGGTTTTTCCAGTGGTCATGTATGGATGTGAGAGTTGGACTGTGAAGAAAGCTGAGCACCAAAGAATTGATGCTTTTGAACTGTGGTGTTGGAGAAGACTCTTGACAGTCTCTTAAACTGCAAGGAGATCCTACCAGTCCATTCTGAAGGAGATCAGCCCTGGGATTTCTTTGGGAGGAATGATGCTAAAGCTGAAACTCCAGTACTTTGGCCACCTCATGCGAAGAGTTGACTTATTGGAAAAGACTCTGATGCTGGGAGGGATTGGGGGCAGGAGGAGAAGGGGATGACAGAGGATGAGATGGCTGGATGGCATCACTGACTTGATGGACCTGAGTCTGAGTGAACTCTGGGAGTTGGTGATGGACAGGGAGGCCTGGCGTGCTTTAATTCATGAGGTTGCAAAGAGTCAGACACGACTGAGAGACTGAACTGAACTGAACTGAACTGAATGAATTTAGAGCTTGGCACCAGAAACAGCTTGACTCAGTTCCTGGTCACAAGGCCTCTTCATTCCTTAGCCTACAGCTTCCTATAAGCCCTGAATAGCCAGTCAGCAGCAAGGAGAAAAGCAGAGAAATATAACCTTTCTTTTTTTAGCTTCCTTTCAAAGAGGTGAGCAGGAGAGGCCCCACTCTAGCTACTGGCTTCAACATATGAAGCAGGGCAGATCCTCCGTCTCCTGGGGAGAAGGAACCTTTTAGTTCATTACCAGCAGGAGCCATCCATCCATTCCTCACTTCTGTTTCTAGGCTTATCATCTGTCAGGTATGTAGATTCAGCCTCACTTGTTCATTCACATTTTTGTCTATTTATGAACCTTGAAGATGTTCCTGTGTTTTGGACGTTGTCTACAGCTTTTACATTTTATCTGTTATAGCTACAGTTTTCATCTAGGTGAAATATACTACCCATCTGACCAAAGCCCACATAGTTTTAGCAAAACACCTTATATTAATTCAAAAGTTCATGACAGTAAGCATATGAAAAGATGCTCAATATCATTAATCATTAGAGAAATATAAACCACAATGAAATGCTACCCCACAATTATTAGAATAGCTAAAATTAAAGACTGATCATACCAAGTATTAGCAATGATATGGAACAACAGGAGTGTCCATATATCATTGGTCAGAATAAAAAATTATGCAACCAATTTGGAAAATAGCTTGGCAGGTTTTTAAGCTAAACATATACCTATGGATATGATAGAGCCAGTTCACTCTTTGTTATTTATCCAGTTTAAGTGTTCCTCCATATAAACACTTGTACATGAGTGTTTATGACAGCTTTATTTGCAACAGCTAAAAATGGGAAACAATCCAAATCCCATCAACAGCTGGATGCGTAAATAAACTGTGGTATATACATACAAGGCAATGCTACTTGGCAATTAAAAAGAATGAACTATTATATAAACATCAGCATGACTAAATCTCAAACTAAGGCTCAGTGAAAGAAGCAAGACAAAAACGAATATATACTTCATATCCTTTGTAAACATTCTAGAAAATATAAACTAATTTATAGTGTCAAAAAGTAGATCAGTAGTTGTCTGGGGGGGAGGGGAAGGTGAGAGGGAGAAATTACAGAGTTAGGGAGCTGTCTGAGGTGACGGCTATATTCATTACGGTGATGGTTACACCCAGTAGTTCCCCGCTATCTGCAGTTTTGCTTTTGGCAGTTTCAGTTACCTGAGGTCACTGAGGTCTGAAACTATTAAAGGGAAAATTCCAGAAATAAACAATTCATAAATTTTAAATTAAGTACTGATTTGAGTTTCATGATGAAATTTCATGCTGTCCCACTCCAGTCTGCCCAGCATGTGAATCGTCCCTTGGTCCTGCATAACCTGTTAGTCACTTACTGACTGATACCACATCAGGTATCAGATCAACTGTTGTCTATCACAGTGATTCTATTCAAATAATTCTTACTTTACTTAATAAAGGCTCCAACCTTTACTCCAACCAGAGTAAAGATGCTGGCAATTATGTTATGCCTAAAAGAAGCCATAGTGCATTCTTTAAGCAAAAAAGGTAAAAACTCTGTATTTAAGAAGAAAATAATCAAATCAGAAGTTGCTAAGATGTACCAATATTCTACTGATTAATTTGTGAGGAAAGAAAAAGAAATTCATGCTAGTTTTGCTGTTGCACTTCAAACTGCAAAGGTTAAAATCACAGTGTGCGGCAAGTGCTTAGTTAAGATGGCAAGGCATTAAGTTTGCACAGTAAAGGTATTTTAAGAGATATCACATTTACATAAGTTTTATTACAATTTATTGCTGCTATTGTCATATTTTATGATTATTATTAAATTATTGTTAATCTTCTAGTCATCCTCTATCATAGGTATGTATGTATAGGAAAAAACATATTACATATAGGGTTCAGTTCAGTCACTCAGTTGTGTCTGACTCTTTGCGACCCCATGAATCACAGCACGCCAGGCCACCCTGTCCATCACCAACTCCCAGAGTTCACTCAGACTCATGTTCATGGAGTTGGTGATGCCATCCAGCCACTTCATCCTCTGTCATCCCCTTCTCCTCCTGCCCCCAATCCCTCCCAGCAACAGGGTCTTTTCCCATGAGTCAATTCTTTGCATGAGGTGGCCAAAGTATTGGAGTTTCAGCTTCAGCATCAGTCCTTCCAATGAACACCCAGGACTAGTCTTTTAGGATGGACTGGTAGGATCTCTTTGCAGTTCAAAAGACTCGCAAGAGTCTTCTCCAACACCACAGTTCAAAAGCATCAATTCATCAGCACTCAGCTTTCTTCACAGTCCAACTCTCACATCCATATGCGAACACTGGAAAAACCATAGCCTTGACTAGACAGACCTTTGTTGGCAAAGTAATATCTCTGCTTTTGAATATACTCTCTAGGTTGGTCATAACTTGTCTTCCAAGGAGTAAGCGTGTTTTAATTTCATGGCTGCAGTCACCATCTGCAATATTTATTTTTGGAGCTAAAAAATAAAGTCTGACACTGTTTCCCCATCTATTTGCCATGAAGTGATGGGACCAGATGCCATGATCTTTGTTTTCTGAATGTTGAGCTTTAAGCCAACTTTTTCACTCTCTTCTTTCACTTTCAAGAGGCTTTTCAGTTCCTCTTCACTCTCTGCCATAAGGGTGGTGTCATCTGCCTATCTGAGGTTATTGATATTTCTCCCAGCAATCTTGATTCCAGCTTGTGCTTCTTTCAGCCCAGCGTTTCTCATGAGGTACTCTGCATGTAAGTTAAATAAGCAGGGTGACAATATACAGCCTTGACATACTCTTTCTCCTATTTGGAACCAGTCTGTTTTTCCATGTCCAGTTCTAACTGTTTCTTCCTGACTTGCCTATAGGTTTCCCAAGAGGCAGGTCAGGTGGTCTGGTATTCCCATCTCTTTCAGAATTTTCCACAGTTTCTTGTGATCCACACAGTTAAAGGCTTTGGCATAGTCAGTACTATCCAAAGTTTCATATGTCCATTTGGTATCTTGGACCACAACATCCCACAGATAAGGGACGGGTTGGAGGTGTTGGTGGTGATGCTGCTAGTACAGTGGATAGGAATCTGCCTGCCAGTGCAGGGGACATAGTTTCAATCCCTGGTCTGGGAAGATTTTTCATGCCGTGAAACAACTAAACCTGTGTGCCACAACTATAGAGCCCACGCTCTAGGGTCCTCATACATGGATGCTAAACATCAATTGTACACTTGAAGTATATCTAGTTTATTATATACCAATTATTTATTAAAAAGCTGTTTTTAAAGTTAATGTAATGTTATTATATCTGAGCTTGCTTAGCTTGGTCATATTAGTCTCATTATAATATTGAAAAAAATATTAATAATGATAGCTAACATTTATATGATACTTTGCCAAGCCAGTTATGTAAGGATTTTACCTAGGTCATCTCACTTGACCCCCATCAACATGTTAACCAATAGGTACTTTAGATAATAACTCCATTATCTAGATAAAGAAACTGGAGCTTGAAAGGATTAAGTAAATTGCCCAATAGGTGCCTTGTGTACTGCTAAGTGACAAAAATGGAATTTGAACTGTATGCTGTGGTTCCAGGGCCCAAACTGAGTTAAAAAGGACAGTTTGCCTCACTGTTACTCAGTTTCCTAGTCTTGATCTTTGAAACTATCCTCTCTCCCCACTCTCCCTCAGCCTCGTTTTTTTTTCTCCTAATAAAGCTCCAAAGTTACTGCAGATGGTGACTGCAGCCATGAAGTTAAAAGACGCTTACTCTTTGGAAGAAAAGTATAACCAACCTAGATAGCATATTCAAAAGCAGGGACATTACTTTGCCAACAAAGGTCCATCTAGTCAAGGCTATGGTTTTTCCAGTGGTCATATATGGATGTGAGAGTGGGACTGTGAAGAAAGCTGAGCACCAAAGAATTGAAGATTTTAAACTGTGGTGCTGGAGAAGACTCTTGAGAGTCCCTGGGACTGCAAGGAGATCCAACCAGTCCATTCTGAAGGAGATCAGCCCTGGGTGTTCATTGGAAGGACAGATGCTGAAGCTGAAACTCCAGTACTTTGGCCACCTCGTGCAAAGAGTTGACTCACTGGAAAAGACTCTGATGCTGGGAGGGATTGGGGCAGGAGGAGAAGGGGATGACAGAGAATGAGATGGCTGGATAGCATCACCGACTTGATGCACAGGAGTTTGGGTGAACTCCGGAATTTGGTGATGGACAGGGAGGCCTGGAGTTCTGTGATTCATGGGGTCGCAAAGTTGGACACGACTGAGCAACTGAACTGAACTGAACTGAAAGACTAATATGGCTATTCCTAGAATGGGAGTCAGGAAAGAGGATAGCTTTTTGGTTGCACTGCACTGGCTTCCATGTATAAGAAAACAATGTCACAGACTTGGAAATTATGCGATGTCCTTGCTAGTCTATACAGCTAATGATCACCTTTGCTTGTTTTTGAGCTATTTTAAAACTTTATAGAAATAGAAATTAACTCATAGAAATTTGATAGTAATGAAAATAATTCCTACCTATAGAAACACAAATCGTGTTTAGTGGGAATACTTGATTACTGCTCTGTGGAAAATAGCTTTTTTGACCAGTGTTTTATCCATTTATATATTTATTTCAGCTGGAGAAGGAAATGCCAAATCACTTCAGTATTCTTGCCATGAGAACTCCATGAACAGTGTGAAAAGGCAAAACAATATGGTACTGAAAGAGGAAATCTCCAGGTGGTAGGTACCCAATATGCTACTGAAGATGAGAGGAGAAATAACTCCAGAAAGAAGGAAGAGATGGAGCCCAAGAAAAAACAACACCCAGTTGTGGATGTGAGTGGGGATGAAAGTAAAGTCCAATATTATAAAGATCAGCATTACATAGGAACCTGGAATGTTAGGTGCATGAATCAAGGCAAATTGAAAGTGGTCAACAGGGGATGGCAAGAGTGAATATTGACATTTTAGGAATCAGTGAACTAAAATGGACTGGAATGGGTGAAGTTAACTCAGATGATCATTATATCTTCTACTGTGGGCAAGAATCCCTTAAAAGAAATGCAGTAGCCATCACAGTCAACAGAAGAGTCAAAAATGCAGTACTTGGATGCAGTCTCAAAAACAATAGAATGATCTCTGTTTGCTTCCAAGGCAAACCAATTCAATGTTAAAATAATAGACAGCTCCAAGTCTGTGCCCCAACCAGTAATGCTGAAGAAGCTGAAGTTGAACAGTTCTATGAACACCTACAAGACCTTCTAGAACCAACACCCAAAAAAGATGTCCTTTTCATTACAGGAGACAGGAATGCAAAAGTAGGAAGTCAAGAGATACCTGGAATAACAAGCAAATTTGGCCTTGGAGTTCTGAATGAAGCAAGGCAAAGGCTATAGAGTTCTGCCACAAGAACACTCTGGTCATAGCAAACACCCTCTTCCAATGACACAAGAGAAGACTTTACACATGGACATCACCAGTAGGTTAATACAGAAATCAGATTGATTATATTCTTTGCAGCTAAAGATGGAAAAGCTCTATGCTGCTGCTGCTGCTAAGTCACTTCAGTCGTGTCCGACTCTGTGCGACCCCATAGACAGCAGCCTACCAGGCTGCCCCGTCCCTGGGATTCTCCAGGCAAGAACATTGGAGTGGGTTGCCATTTCCTTCTCCAATGCATGCAAGTGAAAAGTGAAAGTAAAATTGCTCAGTCGTGTCCGATTTTAGCTCTTAGCAACCCCATGGACTGCAGCTTACCAGGCTCCTCCATCCACGGGATTTTCCAGGCAAGAGTACTGGAGTGGGATGCCATTGTCCTCCCCAGGAAAAGCTCTATACAGTCAGCAAAAACAAGACTGGGAATTGACTGTGGCTCAGATCATGAACTTCTTATTGCCAAATTCACACTTAAATTGAAGAAAGTAGGGAAAAACCACTACACCATTCAGGTATGACCTAAAGCAAACCCCCTGTGATTATACAGTGGAAGTGAGAAATAGATTGAAGGGATTAGACCTGAGAGACAGAGCGCCTGAAAAACTATGGAGGTTTGTGACACTGTACGGGAGGCAGGGATCAAGACCATCCCCAAGAAAAAGAAATGCAAAAAGACAAAGTTATTGTCTGAGGAGGCCTTACAAATAGCTGTGAAAAGAAGAGAAGCAAAAGGCAAAGGAGAAAAGGAAAGATATACCCATTTGAATACAAAGTTCCAAAGAATAGCAAGGAGACATAAGAAAGCCCTCCTCAGAGATCAATGCAAAGAAATAGAGGAAAATAATAGAATGGGAAAGACTAGAGATCTCTTAAAATTAGAGATACCAAGGGAACATTTCATACAAAAATGGGCACAATAAAGGACAGAAATGGTATGGGCCCAACAGAAGCAGAAGGTATTGAGAAGAGGTGGCAAGAATACACAGAAGAACTATACAAAAAGATCTTCATGATCCAGATAACCACGATGATGTGATCAGTCACCTAGAGCCAGACATCCTGCAAGTAGGCCTTAGAAAGTATCACTACAAACAAAGCTAGTGGAGGTGATGGAATTCCAATTGAGCTATTTCAAATCCTCAAAGATGATACTATGAAAGTGCTGCACTCAATATGCCAGCAAATTTGGAAAACTCAGCAGTGGCCACTGAACTTGAAAAGGTCAGCATTCATTCCAATCCCAAAGAAAGGCAATGCCAAAGAATGCTCAAACTACTGCAAAATTGCTCTCATATCACAAGCTAGTAAAGTAATGCTCAAAATTCTCCAAGCCAGGCTTCAGCAATACGTGAACCATGAACTTCCAAATATTCAAGCTGGATTTAGAAAATGTAGAGAAACCAGTGATCAAATTGCCAACATCCATTGGCTCATTGAAAAAGCAAGACAGTTCCAGAAAAACATCTATTTCTGCTTTATCAACTATGCCAAAGCCCTTTGACTGTGTGGATCACAGCAAACTATGGAAAATTCTTTGAGAGATGGGAATACCAGACCACCTGACCTGCCTCTTGAGAAATCTGTATGCAGGTCAGGCAGCAACAGTTAGAACTGGACATGGAACAACAGACTGTTTCCAAATCGAGAAAGGAGTACATCAAGGCTGTATATTGTCACTGTGCTTATTTAACTTATATGCAGATTACATCATGAGAAATGCTGGGCTGGAAGAAGCACAAGCTGGAATCAAGATTGCAGGGAGAAATATCAATAACCTCAGATATGAAGATGACACCACCCTTATGGAAGAAAGTGAAGAAGAATTGAAGAGCTTCTCAATGAAAGTGAAAGAGGAGAGTGAAAAAGTTGGCTTAAAGCTCAACATTCAGAAAACGAAGATCATATCATTGGGTCCCATCACTTCGTAGCAAATAGATGGAGAAGCAATGGAAACAGTGACAGACTTTATTTTGGGGGGCTCTAAAATCGCTGCAGATGGTGACTGCATCCATGAAATTAGGAGACACTTGTTCCTTGAAAGAAAAGGAACCTACACAGCATATTAAAGGCAGAGACATTACTTTGCCACCAAAGGTCCGTCTAATCAAAGCTATGGTTTTTCCAGTGGCCATGTATGGATGTGAGAGTTGGACAAGCTGAGCATCAAAAAGTTTATGCTTTTGAACTGTGGTGTTGGAGAAGACTCTTGAGAGTCCTTTGGACTGCAAGGAGATCTAACCAGTCCATCCTAAAGGAAATCAGTCTTAAATATTGGAAGGACTGATGCTGAGGCTGAAACTCCAATACTTTGGCCCTCTGATTCGAAGAACTTACTCATATGAAAAGACCCTATTGCTGGGAAAGATTGAAGGCAGCAGGAGAAGGGGATGACAGAGGATGAGATGGTTAGATGGCATTGCCGACTCAATGGACATGAGTTTGACTATACTCTGGGAGTAGTTGATGGACATGAAGACCTGGCGTACTGCAGTCCATGGGGTCTCAAAGAGTTGGACATGACTAAGCGACTGAGTGAACTGACTGAACTGATTCATTTCAGCATCCCTGGTCTGACTGTAACTTTTCTTTAACTCTTATAAAATCTACTGGTTCCCTCATTAATAGTGAGTTAAATAAAAGTTTTAGCATATGTTCATTTTATATTTGTATGAGTTACATTTTAACTTAAAAAATATCTATCACTTAACCCATATATATATAGAATAATTTAAAATTATTTTGAAAATTGTTTCTTAACAGTAGCTAACCGAATTCAGTAATCTCTTCCTTATCCTGTACAACCATGAAATTCCCTTCTGTATATATTTTCAAAGACTATGAGAATTTCAGCTCTAATATAAGACAATGGTGAGCCCTTCCCATTGCATCTAATTCGGAAAAGTAATATTTGGGAGAGGAAAATAGAAAGTAATGAAATAGAGTAATGAAATAGAAATGAAATAGAGGTAAATTAAAAATAGGGCTTTTATCCTCTACAGAGAAATATAAAATTTTAAAAGAATAAGAGGGAGAAAAGTAAACGTTAACCTTAGGAATGCCTTCTTGTGACATCTGTAAAGAGAAAGGAAAGAAGCCAAATACATGTTCTTTGGCTTGAATGTTCATAGAAATAACCGAGACTTTAAAATTGAATATTTGGAAAGAGTAAGAAATACCTGCTTATGATAGTTAGTGTATTCAATACAGATGACTCATGGTTTTTTCCAGTCCAAATATCCAAGTTCTTTTTTGTCCTTTAGCTGAAGTAGTAAGGAAGTAAGACAGGAGATCAAGAGGCCTGACCTAGGTACAAGTCTCTGGGGCATAAGATTAAGTAACCTTGGATACAGAAAATCAGAAAAACATTGATAAATTCAGAACTGAACAAAAGACTCATTATCCAGATTATCTGCCATAAAGAAGATTTCATGGATATCTAGTTAAACTGAAAGAGAGGAGACATCTTAAAGTTTTCTATAAGAAAACTGAGTAAATGGGAATTATGTAGTATATACTATTATCATTTAAGGTATATAAAATATTGATGCTGTCCTTATAAATAAATAATGGTTTATCTGAGATGACATTCAAAATATTTAACATCCTTAAAGAATGAGAAAGACCTATTTGGAAGGATGCAAGGCCTCTAGGGAACAAGGTTCTAGAGGCCTCTTACTGTGCCTGAAATTGACCTGGGGCTTGTGCTGGGTTTTGGGAAGTCCAGTAAGTCTCAGGGGAATAAGCAAGACCACTGGGGCAAGGGTCTGGCACTTCAAAGGCTTGGGGCAGTGGCCATTTACAAACTGTATGGAAGTATTTCACTAAAATATTCATCTCTCTCTCTCTCTGTCTCCTTCCCTTCCTCCCTGCTTTCCTCCCTGCTTTCCTCTCCTCTCACTTTCTAAGCACTTGGCACTACTCACCTCAGCAGAAAAGGGCAAAGGATTTGTAAAAGAAATGGTCACTTCTTGAGGTTTAAAATGTGCGTAGCTGCAAATAATAGACAACTCTACTACAGTGGCTTAACTGGAAGAGTTTTTTGATACCATGATAAAACAGGCTAGCTATGAACAGTTTAGGGCTTGGACATGGTGATACACAGTGACATTGTCAAGGACCCAGGATCCTTCCATTTTTGGCATACGGTCCCATCACTTCATGGCAAATAGATAGGGAAACAGTGGAAACAGTGTCAGACTTTATTTTGAGGGGAGCTCCAGAATCACTGGAGATGGTGACTGCAGCCATGAAATTAAAAGACGCTTACTCCTTGAAAAAAAAGTTATGAACAACCTAGATAGCATATTGAAAAGCAGAGACATTACTTTGCTGACTAAGGTCCTTCTAGTCAAGGCTATGGTTTTTCCAGTAGTCATGTATGGATGTGAGAGTTGGACTGTGAAGAAGGCTGAGCACTGAAGTATTAATGGATTTGAACTGTGGTGTTGAGAAGACTCTTGAGAGTCCCTTGGACTGCTAGGAGATCCAGCCAGTCCATTCTGAAAGAGATTAGCCCTGGGATTTCTTTGGGAGGACTGAGGGCTGAGGCTGAAACTCCAGTACTTTGGCCCCTCATGCAAAGAGCTGACTTATTGGAAAAGACTCTGATGCTGGGAGGGATTGGGGGCAGGAGGAGAAGGGCACGACCAAGGATGAGATGGCTGAATGGCATCACTGACTCGATGGACCAGAGTCTGAGTGAACTCTGGGAGTTTGTGATGGACAGGGAGGCCTGGCATGCTGCGGTTCATGGGGTCGCAAAGAGTCAGACACGACTGAGCGACTGAACTGAACTGAACCATCAAGCCATCTTCATCACACGTGTTGCCTCATGGTTGTAAGATGGTTCTTGCACCCCCTCCATACTTCACTTCTGAGTTTCAGGAAAGAATAAGATGAAAGGATGAAGGAGTGTTATCTGTCTTAAGAGAGTACTATCTCTGCAGACTTCTGCTTGCCTTTGGCCAGAAATGTGTCACATCACCTACTGTGGACACCAGGCAACATCAGGAGGCCAGTGTTTTTAGTGATGCACTTTGTTGCTTTGAGAAAAATGAGAATTTGTTAGTAAGGGTGAAAGGGAAAATAAACATTGTTTGGACAAAAGATAGCACTTACCCCACTCATTTAAAGGCTGTATCAAAAACTGGGTAGAGGGAATTTCCCTGGCAGTCCAGTGGTTAAGACTCCATGCATGGGTTCGATCCCTGGTTGGGGAACTGAGATCGCACATGCCACACAGCACAGCCAAAAGGAAAAAAATTTAAAGGAGAGAGCTGGCTCTGCTGATGAAATCTTAATATTTATGAAAAAGTCTTAAAATAGCAAAGTACAGTTCATTCTGCTAAGAGTGTTTAAATAATGTATTATACCACTCAGTAAATGTTGTTAAATTCAAATTTCACATCTGCAAAAATGTATATAATCACAACCTGATGTTTAAGTGGAAACCATTGTATTATATATAAGCTGCTTCCAAACATGTATGACTAATCAAATTTCTAAGCCAAATTTCTTCATCCATGCAGAAAAAAAGCACTCCTCATTGATCTTCACATAAACGCTTTTTGTCGATGTAGGATTAATTTTTGTAGTGTCTGAAGAGAGAGAAAAAACATAATTTAAAAATTGTGAAACTATCTTAGTTGAAGCTATCAATTATAAAGGAATTTTCAACTTAAACATTTGAATTTCAGAGTTACCTGCCACTTTGAGGTCATCACATTTTGCCTTCCTGGTTCTGCTTCTTTTCTAGAGTGATCTTCAGCTTCCATTATTTTTGTATGCCTTTATTGTTTTTTCTCCATTTCAGAACAGAATTTTTATAAGAGCGATAGAGAGCTTTTCTCCAAATTGCCCAACATTACTTATCTCTATTCTAGAAGATGGGATCCTCATCTGTCTCTGCAGAGGCTTTTCGTAGTTTCTACTGCAGCAAATGCAATGCAATAAGTTATACTCCCAGTTTAAAAGCATCTATGATGTAAAATGTACGAGTTCTTTGGAGAATAGCCCTTACATAACATGTTTGAGCATGACTTATTTAGTCTGAATCCCTGTTTAGGAAGAAAAATGTTCTCAGAATAGTTTCCTTTTCATAACTGCAATACTGGTGAATCCACCTCTAAATACACCAGAGAGAAAAGGGGAATCAAGGAGAGACCAACATATGCAGTCATCCTTCTGAATGCCCAGGCTTCACATCCGAGAATTCAACCAACCATGGATTAAAAATATTCAGGAAAAAAAATCTGAAAAATTCCCAAAAGCAAAACTTAAATTTGCCCTATGCCAACAACTATTTACATAGCATTTACATTATATTTACAACTATTTGCATAGAATTTACATTGTATTAGCTATTATAAGTAATCTAGAAATGATTGAGTATACAGGGGGATATGTGTGCGTTATATACAAATACTACACCATTTTATATAAGAGACTTGAGTATCCTCAGACTTTGGTATCCTTGGGATGACTGAGTCCTGGAACTTATCTCCCACACATATCAAGGGATGACTATGTGGTTAAGACGCTGATATTCACATATCACACATATAGCGCTATAAGGTCTCAATCAAAAGCTAAACGATGGGCTTCCCTGGTGGCTCAGTGGTGAAGAGTCTGCCTGCCAGTGCAGGAGACACACCTTTGATTCCCTGATCTGGAAAGATCCCACATGTTACTGAGCAGCTAAGCCTGTGGGCCATAACTACTGAGGCTGTGCTCTAGAGCCTGGGAGCTGCAATTACTGAGACTGTGCACCACAGCAAGAGAAGCCACCACAGGGAGAAGCCCACACACCACAGCTAAGGAGTAGCCCTAGCTCTCTGCAGTCTGAGAAAAGCACGCACTGTAACAAAGACCCAGAATAGCTGACAATGAATAAATAATATGTGAAAACAAAAAACTTAATGAGTCCCTAAAAAATAAAAGTGGAAGGTAACAAGACACTTCCAAGATACATGTTATTTCTATACTTATATATATAAATATATATATATATTTATATAAGTATATAGTATATATATAATTCAAATTGTTGTTCAGTTGCCCAGTTTGTCCAGTTATTTGCAGCCTGATGGACTGCAGCATGCCAGGCCTCTCTGTCCCTCACCATCTCAGAGTTTGCCCAAGTTCATGTCCATTACATCAGTGATGCCATTCAGGCATCTCATCCTCTGATGCCCTCTTCTTCTGCCCTCAATCTTTCCCAGCATCAGGGAAATTCAATTCAAAATAATAATTTAATTAATTAAAGTTAATCTGAATAGCAATTCAAATTAACTCAATGTAAATAGACTGAAATACTTATTACATTAGTTTAAATCGATTTATCCTAAAATTTGCGTCACCAAAGACCAACAAATAATAAGGACCTCCTTTCCTTGTCTCCTTTATGAAGCCTAGACAAATGTCTGCTTGGCATTAAATGGACCCAGTGAGTCACCTAGATCTAATCAGAGGTAGCTTTAAACTTCACCAGAATTTGGTGTCACTGTAAAATGTTATATCTCGGTAGTGAGAATATAAGTTAGTTCAACTATTTGGAATATTTGATAATGTTTTAAAATCTTTTAATTGAAAGATAATTGCTTTACAGAATTTGGTGGTGTTCTGTCATACATCAACTGAATCAGTCACAGGTACACCCAAGTGCCCTCCCTCCGGGACCTCCCTCCCATCTCCCTCCCCACCCCACCATCCAGCCTGTCACATAGCCCCTATTTGAGTTCCCTTAGTCATACAGCCAATTCCCATTACCTATCTGTTTTACACATGGTATTGTAAATTTCTGTTACTCTCTCCATACATCTCCCCTTCTTCTTCCTCTCCTCCTACTTTGTCCATAGGTCTGTTCTCTACGTCTGTTTCTCCACTACTGCCCTGAAAATAAATTCATCAGTGCCATCTCTTCAGATTCCATACATATGTATCAGTATACAATATTTATATTTCTCTTTTTTACTTACTTCACTATGTATAATGGGCTCTAGTTTCATCCACCTCATTAGAATAGATTCAAGTGTGTTCCTTTTTATGGCTGAGTAATACTCCAGTACTTTTGTCTGGCAAATCCCATGGTTGGAGGAGCCTGGTAGGCTGCAGTCCATGGGGTCGCTAAGGACTGAGTGACTTCACTTTCGCTTTTTATTTTCATACATTCAAGAAGGAAATGGCAACTTGCTCCAGTATTCTTGCCTGGAGAATCCCAGGGACGGCAGAGCCTGGTGGGCTGCCATCTATGGGGTCACACAGAGTTGGATACGACTGAAACGACTTAGCAGCAGCAGTAGCAGTATTCCATTGTATGTATGTACCACAGTTTCTTTATCCATTCTTTTGTCTACAGACATCTAAGTTTCTTCCATGTTCTAGATATTGTAAATAGTGCTGCAGTGAATATTGGGATACATGTGTCTTTTTCAGTTTTGATTTCTTCAGGGTATATGCCTAGGAGTGGGATTCCTGGGTCAAAGGGTGGTTATATTCCTAGCTTTTTAGGCAGTCTCTACACCATCTTCCATAATGGCTGTATCAGTTTACATCCCACCAGCAATGCAAGAGTATTTCCCTTTTATCCACACCCTCTCCAGCATAACTCAGATGACCATTATTTCTACTACTGTAGGCAAGATCCCTTAGAAGAAATGTAGTAGCCATCATAGTCAACAAGAGACTCTAAAATGCAGTACTTGGAAGCAACCTCAAAAACAACAGAATGATCTCTGTTCATTTCCAAAGCAAACCATTCATTATTACAGTAATCCAAGTCTATGCCCAAACCACTAATGCTAAAGAAGTTGAAGTTGAATGGTTCCATGAACCCCTACAAGATCTTCTAGAACTAATACGGAAAAAAAGATGTCCTTTTCATTATAGGGGAATGGAATGCAAAAGTAGGAAGTCAAGAGATACTTGGAATAACAGGCAAATTTGGCTTTGGAGTACAGAATGAAGCAGGGCAAAGGCTAATAGAGTTTTGCCAAGAGAACGCACTAGTCATAGCAAACACCCTCTTCCAACAACACAAGACAAGACTCTACACATGGACATCACCAGATGCTCAACACTGAAATCAGACTGATTATATTCTTTGCAGCCAAAGATGGACAAGCTCTATACAGTCAGCAAAAACAAGACCAGAAACTGACTGTGGCTCAGATCATGAACTCCTTATTACCAAATTAAGAATTAAATTGAAGGAAGTAGGGAAAACCACTAGACCATTCAGGTATGACCTAAATCAAATCCCTTATGATGATACAGTGGAAGTTAAAAATAGATTTAAGGGATTAAATATGATAGACAGAGTGCTTGAAGAACTATGGATGGAGGTTTGTGACACTGTACAGGAGGCAGGGATCAAGACCATCCTCATGGAAAAGAAATGCAAAAAGGCAAAATGGCTGTCTGAGGAGGCCTTACAAATAGTTGTGAAAATGATAG
Organism: Madoqua kirkii; assembly: GCA_006408675.1. Lineage (NCBI taxonomy): Eukaryota > Metazoa > Chordata > Mammalia > Artiodactyla > Bovidae > Madoqua > Madoqua kirkii. The sequence goes on from SJYC01107870.1 coordinate 38,480, forward strand.
AAGTGAAAGGCATAGGAGAAAAGGAAAGATACACCCATTTGAACGCAGAGTTCCAAAGAATAGCAAGGAGAGATAAGAAAGCCTTCCTCAGTGATCAGTGCAAAGAAATAGAGGAAAATAATAGAATGGGAAAGACTAGAGATCTCTTCAAGAAAATTAGAGATACCAAGGGAATTTTTCATGCAAAGATTATCTCAATAAAGGACAGAAATTGTATGGACCTAACAGAAGCAGAAGGTATTAAGAAGAGGTGGCAAGAATGCACAGAACTATACAAAAAGATCTTCATGACTCAGATAACCACGATGGTGTGATCACTCATCTAGAGCCAGACATCTTGGAATATGAACTTAAATAGGCCTTAGGAAGCATCACTACAAAGCTCATGGAGGTAATAGAATTCCAGTTGCACTATTTCAAATCCTAAAAGATGATGCTATGAAAGTGCTACACTCAGTACACCAGCAAATTTGGAAAACTCAGCAGTGGCCATAGGACTGGAAATGTCAGCATTCTCTTCAATCCCAAAGAAAGGCAATACCAAAGAATGCTCAAACTATTGCACAATTGCTCTCATCTCACACGTTAGTAAATTAATGCTCAAAATTCTTCAAGCCAGGCTTCAATGGTACATGAACCGTGAACTTTCAGATATTCAAGCTGGATTTTGAAAAGGCAGAGAAACCAGTGATCAAATTGCCAACATCCACTGGGTCATTGAAAAAGCGAGAGATCCAGAAAAACATCTGCTTCTGCTATGGACTATGCCAAAGCCTTTGACTGTGTGGATCACAACAAACTGTGGAAAATTCTTCAAGAGATGGGAACACCAGACCAGCTGACCTGCCTCCTGAGGAATCTGTACGCAGGACAGGAAGCAACAGTTATGACTGGACATGGAACAACAAACTGGTTCAAAATCTGGAAAGGAGTACATCAAGGCTGTATATTGTCACCCTGCTTATTTAACTTATATGCAGAGTATATCATAAGAAATGCTGGGCTGGATGAAAAACAAGCTGGAATCAAGATTGCTGGGACAAATATCAATAACCTCAGTTATGCAAATGACACCACCCTTATGGCAGAAAGTGAAGAAGAACTAAAGAGTCTCTTGATGAAAGTGAAAGAGGAGAGTGAAAAAGTTTGTTTAAAGCTCACATTCAGAAAACAAAGGTCATGGTATCTAGTCCCATCACCTCATGGCAAATAGATGGAGAAGCAATGGAAACAGTGACAGACTTTATTTGGGGGGTCTCCAAAAATGCTGCAGATGGTGACTGCAGCCATGAAATTAGAAGACACTTGTTCCTTGAAAGAAAAGCTATGATCCACCTAGACAACATATTAAAAAGCAAGAGACATTACTTTGTCAACAAAGGTCCATCTAGTCAAAGCTATGGTTTTTCCCGTTGTCATGTATGGATGTGAGAGTTGGTCTATAAATAAAGCTGAGCACCAAAGAATTGGTGCTCTTGAACTGTGGTGTTGGAGAAGATTCTTGACAGTCCCTTGGACTGCAAGGTGATCCAACTAATACATCCTAAAGGAAAATAGTCCCAAATATTCATTGGAAGGACTGATGATGACGTTGAAACTCTAATACTTTGGCCACCTGCTGTGAAGAACTGACTCATTTGAAAAGACCCTGATGCTGGGAAAGATTAAAGACAGGAGGAGAAGGGAATGACAGAGGATAAGATGGCTGGATGGCATCACAGACTCAATGGACATGAGTTTGAGTAAACTCTGGTAATTGGTGATAGACAGGGAGGCCTGGCGTGCTGCAGTCCATGGGGTCATAAGGCATCAGACACCACTGAGCAACTGAACTGAACTAAACTGAAATATACAGCATTTATTGTTTTAGACTTTTTGATGATGGCATTCTGTTGTGAGGTGATATCTCATTGTCATTTTGATTTGCATTTTCTCTAATAATGAGCGATGCTGAGCATCTTTTCATGTGCTCATTAGCCATCTGCATGTTTTCTTTGGAGAAAGGTCTCTTCAGATCTGTTTCCCACTTTTTGATGGGTTGTTTGCTTTACTGGTATTGAGTTGTACGAGCTGCCTGTGTATTTTGGAAATAAATTCTTTATCAGTTGTTTCCCTTGCTATTATTTTCTCTCATTCTGAAGGTTGTCTTTTCACCTTGTTTGCAATTTCTTTTGCTGTGCAAAAGGTTTTAAGTTTAATTAGGTCCCACTTGGTTATTTCTGGTTTTATTTTCATTACTCTGGAGGTGGGTCATAGAAGATCTTGCTTCGATTTTTGTCATGAAGTGTTCTGCCTGTGTTCTCCTCCAAGAGTTTGATAGTTTCTGTTCTTAAATTTAGGTCTTGAATTCATTTTGAGTTTATCTTCATGTGTGGCATAAGGTAGTGATCTAATTTCATTCTTTTTCACATAGCTGTCCTGTTTTCCCAGCACCACTTATTGAAGATCTGTCTTTACAATATACAATATACAATTGTATATTGTTGCCTCCTTAGTCAAAAATAAGGTACCCATATGTGTGTGGGTTTATCTCTGGGTTCTCTATCTTGTGCGATTGGTCTATATTTCTGTTTTTGTGCCAGTGCCATACTGTCTTCATGACTGTAGCTTTCTAGTATAGTCTGAAGTCAGGAAAGTTTATACCTCCAGCTCCATTCTTCCTTCTCAAGACTGCTTTGGCTATTTGGGGTCTTTTGGGTTTCCATATGAATTGTGAAATTTTTTTATTCTAGTTTTATGAAAAAAGCCACTGGTAATTTGATAAGTATTGCATTGAATCTGTAGATTGCATTTGGTAGTATAGTCATTTATACAATATTGATTCTTCCTACCCCAGGAACATGGAATATCTCTCCATTAGTTTACGTCATCTTTTATTTCTTTCATCAGTGTCATAGTTTTCCATATACAAGTCTTTTGTTTCCTTAGGTTTTTCTTTCTTTTTGTTACAATAGTGAATAGTATTTATTCCTTAATTTCTCTTTCTGATTTCTCATTGTTAGTATATAGGAGTGCAAGTGATCTCTGTGTATTGACCTTGTATCCTGTTACTTTGCTGAATTTGTTGATTAGCTCTAGTAATTTTCTGACATTTTCTTTTGGGTTTTCTGTGTGTAGTATCATGTCATCCATAAAGAGTGAGAGTTTTACTTCTTCTTTTCCAATCTGGATTCCTTTTATTTCTTTTTCTTCTCTAATTGCCATAGCTAGGATTTCCAAAACTATGTTGAACAATAGTGATGAGAGTGGATACCCTTGTCTTTTTCCTGATATTAGAAGTAAAGCTTTCAGGTTTTCATCCTTGAAAATAATGTTCGCTGTGGGCTTTTCATATATGGCCTTTACTATGTTGAAGTAGGTTCCTCCTATACCCATTTTTTGAAACATTTTTATCATAAATGGATGCTGGACTTTGTCAAAGGTGTTTTCTGCATCTATTGAGAGGATCATTTGGTTTTTATCTTTCAATGTGTTGATGTGGTGTATCACATTGATTGACTTGTGTATATTGAAGAATCCTTGCATTGTGTATATTGAATAAACGTGACTTTATCATGCTGTATGAGTTTTTTAGTGTGATGTTGGATTCTGTTTCCTAGAATTTTGTTGAGGATTTTTGCATCTATGTTCATCAGTGATATTGGCCTGTAATTTTCTTTTTTTGAGTTGTGTTTTCCTGGTTTTGGTATCAGGGTGATTGTGGCCTCATAGAATCAGTTTGGAAGTGTTCCTTCGTCTGAAATTTTTTGTAAGAGTTTCAAAAAAATAGGCATTATCTCTTCTGTAAATGTTTGATAGAATTCTTCTGTGAAGCCATCTGGCCCTTTGCTTTTGTTTGGGGGTAGATTTTTGATCATTGTTTCAGTTCCAGTGTTTGTAATTGGGTTGTTCATTCCTGCTTCTTCCTGGTTCAGGCTTGGGGAGCTAATCTTTTCTAAGTATCTGTCCATTTCCTCTAGGTTGTCCACTGTATGAGCATACGGTTGCTCATAATATTCTCTTCTGATCTTTTGTATTTTTGTGTTGTCTGTTGTAACCTCTCATGTTTCATTTCTAATTTTATTGATTTGATTTTTCTCCCTTTTTTTCTTGATGAGTCTGGCTAGTGGTTTGTCAGTTTTGTTTATCTTCTCAATGAATCAGTTTTTATCTTTTGTATTGTTGCCTTCATTTCTTTTTCACTTATTTCTGCTCTGATTTTTATGATCTTTTTGTTTCTGCAGACTTTGGAGGGTTTTTTGTTCTTCTTTCTCCAGCTGCTATAGATGTATAGTTCAGTTCAGTTCAGTTGCTCAGTCATGTCCGACTCTTTGTGACCCCATGAATCGCAGCATGCCAGGTGTCCCTGTCCATCATCATCTCCCAGAGTTCATTCAGACTCACGTTCATCGAGTCTGTGATGTCATCCAGCCATCTCATCCTCTGTCGTCCCCTTCTCCTCCTGGCCCCAACCTCTCCCAGCATCAGAGTCTTTTCCAATGAGTCAACTCTTTGCATGAGGTGGCCAAAGTACTGGAGTTTCAGCTTTAGCATCATTCCTTCCAAAGAAATCCCAAGGCAGATCTCCTTCAGAATGGACTGGTTGGATCTCCTTGCAGTCCAAGGGACTCTCAAGAGTCTTCTCAGCACCACAGTTCAAAAGCATCAATTCTTCAGTGCTCAGCCTTCTTCACAGTCCAACTCTCATATCCATACATGACCACTGGAAAAACCATGGCCTTGACTAGACAGACCTTTGTAGGCAAAGTAATGTCTCTGCTTTTGAATATACTATCTAGGTTGTCCATAACTCTTCTTCCAAGGAGTAAGCATCTTTTAATTTCATGGCTGTAATCACCATCTGCAGTGATTTTGGAGCCCCCCAAAATAAAGTCTGACACTGTTTCCACTGTTTCCCCATCTATTTGCCATGAAGTGATGGGACCGGATGCCATAATCTTCGTTTTCTGAATGTTGAGCTTTAAGCCAACTTTTTTGCTTTCCTCTTTCACTTTCATCAGGAGGCTTTTTAGTTTCTCTTCACTTTCTCCCATAAGGGTGGTGTCATCTGCATATCTGAGGTTAA
>SJYC01107873.1:0-11053 GCA_006408675.1 Madoqua kirkii
GCATCCTTCTATACAAATATTATACATATATTTGATTATTTTGAGTAAATGCCTAAGCATGGAAATATGAAATATATTGTTATTTTTAAGTTTTTATGTAGCATTTTCAAACAGCCATCCTGGGATATTATACCAATTTTTGTATTTTCATGGTAAGCAAATCAGTTTTGACATGTGCACATAGTTTATCAGGTCTTCTTTATATTTTTCTTTAGTGTCCAAGTTATCTGAACTAAACAAGACTATTTTAATAATAAGAAATACTTATACACATTAGAAAAGTGGTCATGAAGATATAGTATTAGAAATGAGGATCAAATAGGAGATTAATATGACCTCAGATCCCACAGCAGTGTTTGTTAGAGTTTCTTGGAACCAGCATGAGACCCATAGCATCAACCTCAAATACCTATCTACCTTCCTTACTTTATGGTAGATTTTTGTACTTAAGTGAATCACCATCCATCTGACATTGAAAGTACCAAAACTGAGGCTCCAATTGTAGCTGCCACTGGCTTTGTTTCTGCCAATGGTACTATCATTCTCTCACACTTGAAACCTTTTGAACTAGCTTTGACTTTCTCCTTCTTTGCTTAGATTGCTGCTGCTGCTCAGTCGCTCATGTCCAGCTCTTTGCAACCCTGTGAACTGTAGCCCACTAGGCTCCTCTGTCCATGGAATCTTTCAGGCAAGAATACTGGAGTGGGTTGCCATTTCCTCCTGCAGGGGATCTTCCTGACCCAGAGATCAAGCCCACATCTCCTGCATCTCCTGCATCGCAGGTGGATTCTTTACCAATGAGCCACCTGTGAAGCCCCAATTATTCAAGGAACAGAGAGGCAATCTAAAGAACAAGACGTTCAAAGATCCTGAGGTAAAAGGAACCTGGGGCATTTAGAATGCTAGGGGGCAAAACCATCTGGATAAAGGACAAAGAGAAGCAGTCTGCCCTGAGGCTTGTCAAGGTAGGGTAACCAGATAGTGCTGCCCCTTGTAGGCTATGTACTAGATTGTAACTCTGGGACAGCCTAAAATTAGCTTCTGCCTCTAGGTTATATTGCCTCTTCAATTGCTATTGCCCACTACAACTAGATACATCTTTCTGAAGATCTGCTAGAACACATCAGTTTCCTGACACACACACACACAAAAAAAAAAAACAGAAAGAAAGAAAAATATATCTCTTAGCTTCTCACCACTGCCTTCAGACTCAGTAGACTCCTAGGGGCTTTGATTTAAGCTGAATTGTGTCCCCCTCAAAATTTGTATGTTGAAGTCTCTACTCCTAGGATCTCAAAATGTGACCTTATTTGGAAACAGGGAGAATAGGGTCATTGCAAATGAAATAGTGAAGGTAAGGTCATTCTGGAATAGGGAGGACTGCTAATCCATGTAACTGGTATCCTTATAATTATAAACAGGGAAAATTTGCACACAGATGTGTTAACAAAAGGAGAATATGATGTACAGATTGGAGTTAATGCTCTCACCCACCAAGAAATACCAGAAGCTGAAGATAGCCCTGGAACAGATGCTTTGCTAGTCCCTTCAGAGGGAACATGGCCATGGCAACACCTTGGTCTCAGACTTCTGGATTCCATGTGAAGCCACTCAGTTTGTGATACTTCCTTAGAGCAATCCTAGCAGCTCATATGAGTTATTCATTTTAATTTTCATTTGCAATAAACTGTTGTTCCCAGACACCCAAGAGGACTAGCTCCTTCCTTGTTTTCCTGTTTCCTCACCACAGTGCTTTCCACTGCTCTCTGCCTATCTACATCAGTTCTTCCTTTTAAAACCCACCCTTTTAAAAGCCCCTTCTCTTTTGAAGCCTTATATAATTATTTTGTATAAATATATTAACATATAAATATAATAAAATTATAAATATGATATATTAAATATTAATGTAATATAGTAAGATTCTAGAATAATAAAATTTTATATTTATAAAACATATTTATACATATAAATGTATTAATATATGGGCAAAAGTCTGTCTAGTCAAAGCTATGGTTTTTCCAGGAGTCATGTATGAAAATGAGAGTTGGACCATAAAGAAAGCTGAGTGGCGAAGAACTGATGCTTTTGAACTGTGGTGTTGGAGAAGACTCTTGAGAGTCCTTTGGACAGCAAGGAGATCCAACCAGTCCATCCTGAAGGAAACTAGTCCTGAATATTCATTGGAAGGGCTGACGCTGAAGCTCCAATACTTTGGTCACCTGATGTAAAGAACTGACTCATTGGAAAAGACTCTGATGCTGGGAAAGATTGAAGGCAGCAGGAGAAGGGACATCAGAGGATGAGATGGTTGGATGGCCTCACTGGGAGGCCTGGCATGCTGCAGTCCATGGGGTCGCCAAGAGTCGGATATGACTGAGTGACTGAACTGAAAAAGTGAAATTGAAAGTTGTTTAGTTGTGTTTGACTTTTTTGAGACCCCATGGACTACATGAAATTCTCCAGGCCAGAATACTGGTGTGGGTAGCCTCTCTCTTCTCCAGAGGATCTTCCTAACTTCAGAGATCAAACCCAGGTCTCCTGCATTGCAGGTGGATTCTTTACCAGCTGAGCCACCAGGGAAGCCCAAGAATACTAGAGTGTGTAGCCTATCCCTTCTCTACCAGATCTTCCCAACCCAAGAATGAACTGGGGTCTCCTGCGTTCAGACTGAACTGAACCAATAATTATTTTTAATGTCATAATCATGCAATTTTTGCAAACTACCTTAAATAAGTTGGGGGGGCATGATTAGAGTAAAATAAATAGATATAAAGATAGTGTGGTAACTAACTGCAATACTATTGATTATATATTATATGATACATTGTATTGCCATCTTGTTATGGATTTGTCTTCTCTTTCCAATGAAATTTTGCACTTCATGACTTTTCTCTACTTATTTGAATCCCCTCAAAGTAGTTCAACAAATCCTAGCTGATTGCCTGAAATAGGAGCCCCTGACTGATCTCCTGTAAAACCTGATCTAGTTGATTTCTAGGTAATAGCAAAGCATGATGCTAACTTGCTTCTGGGCCAGGTGCCCAAATTCTCACTCTCAGTATCCATCTTGAGCATTCCTCTCCTTTCTGACCATCACAGCCTCCCTTTCCAAAGGACCTCAGGGCTTAGGAGAGCTAAAAATAGACCTCCATCAAAAGGGATTAGAAAATTTAGGACTGAGACTTACATATATTAAAGTGTATTCAATTTAGAAATTCATAATTTAAGAAAGGATACAACAAATAATGGTATCCTTTTATAGGTCTAATTCTACTATTAAATGTGAATGACGAAAATGAAGCCAATAACATGAAATTGCTTTTTAAACAGGATTGGACATTTCTACAATGATTCAGACATGGATATTAGTTTGGCAGTTGCTGTTTTTTCAAGCAATGTAAAATTCAAAATATTTTGTCCCTAACTAAACTAATATTTGTTTGTCAAAACATATAAGAAACAGAAAATGGTTAATATTTCATGGCTATATTAGCTTTTGATTTTGCTGTTCATGTCGACTCTTTTTCAACCCCATAGACTGCAGCATGCTAGGGCCCCCTTTTCCTTCACTATCTCCTGCAGTTTGTTCAGATTCATGTCCACTGAGTCAGTGATGCTATGTTATCATCTCATCCTATTCATCTCCTTCTCCTTTTGCCTTCAATCTACTGCTAGTTTACTTTAAGGAATCATACTGAACCACTTAGAGACACATGCTGGTGTGTGAGTACAGTGTGGTTAACCCAGTAACTAAAAGAACATTATTTCCCCTTCAGTTAAGAGGAAAAGTCAAATGATGCTGATGGTAATAGTTAAATAGAATACACAATATCTATAACAAATGACTGTTCTCATTTGCTTTAATTTGATGGTAAGGAACCTGAATTATATTTAGAACAAATGCACTAACCTGACTCTAATTTCAATATAGGCATAAACCATAACAATTTTAATGACAATTGGATGGATTGTGCCTACAATATATTATCACAGAAGCCACCTCTACATAACATGAATTCACTTTAAATATTGACTTTAGAAAGATAAGATTTTATATGGAATCTAAAAATACTAAGCTCATAAAACAGAGATCAGACCAGTGGTTGCCAAAGGTAGGGTTAGGGAAATCAGGTAAAGATAATCAGAAAGTATAAACTTCCACCACAACAATGTAAAGCAATTATCCTCCAATTAAAAAAAAAAAAAATATATATATATATATATACATACTTCTAGTTCTAAGAAAAATAAATTCTTGGAATACAATGTACAATATGATGACTATAGCTAATAAAGATTGTACTGTGCAAGTTGCTGAGAGTAGATCTTAAAAGTTCTTATCATAAGGCAGAAAATGTAATTATGTGAGGTGATTGTTGTTCACTAAACTTATTGTGGTAATCATTTTGCAGTGTAGGCATATTTCAAATCATTTTGTTATAAACATGAAACTAATTTAATGTTCTAAGTCAATTACATCTCCATAAAACTGGGAAAATGAGTTTAAACATTATGTTAAGGGCTTCCTGCTTTATTATTTGTTGAGTTTCCTTGGTGGCTCAGAGGTTAAAGTGTCTACCTACAGTGCAGGAAACCCGAGTTTGATCCTTGTGTTGGGAAGATCCCCTGGAGAAGGAAATGGCAGCCCACTCCAGTATTCTTGCCTGGAGAATCCCATTACAGTATGGTGCTATTTTGTTCTGTGTAAAATATATCTGAAATACAGAGAATATGTTTTTGATTGGCAGCCTGTGAGATGGCCCCCACTGATCTCTACCTCTTGGTGTATTCAGATTGTGCGTCATCTCCCTTTGAGTGTGGGCTAGACTTGTGACTCACTTCTAACAAATACAATATGGCAGAAGTAATGTAATGTTATACCCCTTTGGATATGAAGTTATAAAAAGAATGTGGCCTCTCTCCGGTTCTTGCTCACTCTCTATCCTGTTTGGAATTTTGTTTTCTCTTGACTCAGCTTGAGGAAGGCCACTGCTGTAAGTGAGGCAGTCCTATGAGGAGATGACCATCTTGGAAGTGGATCTTCTGAGGCTGACCAAGGGACCGATGCGGAAGCTCTGAGGTGGATGCCCCTTCAGATGAGACTACAACCTCATGCTGGGCTGCAACCTCAGGGCTAACCTTGAGCCAGAACCACGTATAGAAAGCCACTCCCAGACTCCTAAGCCACAGAATCTGTGTGAAGGAATAAATGTTCGTTGTTTCCACCCACCGAGTTTTGGGGTTACTTGTTACATGGCAGTAAGTAACTAATACAGCATAACATTGTGTGCTATGTAGTGATCTGTTTTCTTTCCGTCCTGAACTTTTTCCCGTCATATTTTGGATATTTATCATGGGGCTGCTCATTAGTATAATTGGGTCTTCTGTGGAGAATCACATCATTAAATAGCTTAATTTTTCAGTGGATATTTTCATAATCAATCTTGGCAGATTACAATGCCCTGTCATATTCTATGTGATGTGGGTAGATTTTTTTCAAAGATCTTGGTGAAACTCCTGATAATGCAAACAAACAAACAAAACTCCAGTACTTTAGAATTTATAGTACACTTACTACTACATTTAGATACATTTATCTTAAAATGTTAAGAACTTCTATACATTTGGAACATATTATATTATTTGTTCACTACTTCATTCATTCTCTTCCTCATTAATTTGGTCAGAAAGCATCTATTGAACTCCCACTAAAGCCAGGCATGATCTAGGCAATGGGAATAGCAAGTAGAATATTGCTAATTTTGTGCTTCAGAAATGCAAGGTCTAATAAGATAGACAAACCAGTAACAATGATAATAAGTGTAGTCACTCAGCCATGTCTGACTCTTTGCAACTCCATGGACTGTAGGCCACCAGGCTCTTCTGTCCATGGGATTCTCCAAACAAGAATACTGGAGTGGGTTGCTATTTCCTTCTCCAGAAGATCTTCCCAACCCAGGGATCAAACCTGGGTCGTCCGCATCACAGGCAGATGCTTTACCCTCTGAGCCACGAAGGAAGCCATGATAATAGAGGGTGATAACTGACAGAAATAGCTGGTGGTTCTGGGAGCTGTTAGCACACAGGAGGGGCATTAGGAGAATGAGAGGAAGCTCCTTTTAGGGAGTCATGACGGTTTTATTTTAGGATAAATAAGATGTTTTCAATTAAAGGAAAGCTTGAGGAAATCTTAGATATTAAGTCAAAGTACAAGGCAGAAACAGAATTTACAACTTTAGAGGCATCAAGTTATTTATTATGGCTCTCAGGAAAAGGGTGTGTGGTGATGGTGAGACAGAAAAGAAGCTCAAGGGGTTGACAAGGGCAGATCTTAAACTAATTTGTGAATCAATTTAAGAATTGAGATATACTGATTTGTTTCCAGAAGACTCACTACATTAGAGTCACGTAGAATACTTAGTAAAGTTATAGATTCCTATGTCTCACCAGAGATCCATTTAATCAGATTCTGTGGAGTGAGAATTAGACATTATAGTAAGCTCTCCTGGTCACTGTTTCTAAAATTAGTGAACTTATGGATCATTTTTATAGGAAAAAATAAACTTTCATTGACCACAACTATTTCTAAATAGAACACAAACAAAAAATTTTGAAATGAAATTTATATCTAATAACATCAATTTTAATTATGTGATAACATAATTAATAATAACATACTTTTAATTATGTGTTGTTTGTTGAGATAAATTGTTGCTTTGTTAGTTACTATGATTCTGCCTGCTGCTGCAGTGCTAGATCTTCAGGGTTTAGCATGTAAATCAGATCATGTATCATGTGATGACTCAGTTCATCCAATACTTTTTCCTGTTTGAAATACTGTGAATTCTAATTTATGCACCTTACTTGGATGTCATTTGACTTCCACAGAAGATATTTTTGAATATTGAGTCCATGTACTTACTAGGATTAAGTTCATGTACAAGTGGCCAAAACCCAAATGATCAATTTAAACTGGATAGATGTTTATTATTCTCTTGTGTAAGTCAGGGAAAATGACACAAGCTTGGTATGGTCTCCACAGTATCAAACACTCCGGTTTGTTATACACTATCCTGTTACTCTACCCTCAAGGGTCCTAAGTGAGCACTAAGTATCTCATCGTCTAAGGAGGGATACTCTAGCTCCAGGCATGAGATACATTCCACAGAACAGAACAGAGAAAAGGGAAGGAAAAGGTCATGCTTTCTTTGTGTAAGGGCAGTCCCCACAGATTGCATGTTCCACATTTAACTATGTCCCATGGCCACGCCCAGATGCAAGGGATGCTGGGAAACAAGAGCAGTTATTAAAGGCAGTGTTTCTATTACTCAGGAAAGAGAACAAATTGTCCACAGGTTATTGGTAAGCAATTTACAATTTCAGCTACACTCATTATTTTCTTTTATAATTCATCCACAATGCAAAAATTATACTGTTTTTCAGCATGCTCTTCTAAACATAAAAGTAGATGAAGACACTAAATAAGGTAGTCATTGAGATCTTCCAGAATATACTCGTTTGTGTCATCTTAGATCATCGTTAAAGTGAAAATATAAATACAAAAATTTTTTAATTTAGTCATGGGATCCATGAGAGAATGGGATCCCTGCTTGAACAAAACTACCACCATTATGAAAAATCACAGATTTGAACATCCATGCTAGGTGATGTAGAACCATAAAAAAATTTTTAGCAAACATGCTCACAACAGTATTAGTTCTTAAAGTGGGAGGGGGACTATGGAGAGCCATGCCTAAATCTTGGAGGATTCACTTTTTCAAAGCCTGTCAGTGTATCTCATGTTTTTTTAAAACAGAAAGTAAAAGCTTGATAAGATCTTCATGAAATTATTATGGAAGGTAAAGAGGAAAATATTTTAGAAGATTACAAAATTTGACAAATAAATGCTTTGGAAAAACTACTCTGGAAGAAGTGTAAAAACTCATTTGATGATGAAACCAGCACTAAGGGACCCAGGAAAGAGGCTACTGCAGTCATACAAAGAGAAGATAAAGGACCTGGGCTGTCACTGGAGTGGAAATGAAGTCTGTGCTGACTTGAAATTTTCTGGCTTGGACCATGTGAATGTGAGTGGTCTTGCTATTTATCAAGTCATTGAATCTGGGAGGATTTAGAGGTATATCTTTCAGTCATTTATCACCAAAAATAATTTTTTTTTAAGTTTCAACTATAAATCACACGTTGTTCTATGCACTGAGAATATTGTGTGAACTAAATAAGTACAGTCCCTGCCCTCTTGGAACTAGTACTTTAGTGATGGAGGAAAATGCATGAGCAGATAAATATTGAATTACAATTGTGGTAAAAAGGGAAAACAGTGCTAAGAGACTATGAGGGGATTTATATGTAACAGTGTTGTTGATGGAAATGATTTTTATACTAAACAGCTGTTTTTTAGGTAATTATGGGGTATGCTCTTGGAAAAGTCCCAATGCAGTGTATAGAGAGGAGAAGCTGGCCTTAGGATTAAAGAACTGGGATTCATCAGTGTACTGACATTGGTTAAAACCATGGAACTCAATTATGATCCCAAAAGAAAATATGCAGAGTCTTAAAATTTTTAATTATTGAAAGAAGAGACAGATTTTTTAAAGCATCTGCACTGATTAGTTGTATTCTGAAAATATTACTTTTATGCATCAGTATAGGATCTTAAGATAATTTCAAATAATTTTCACCAAATTATAATATTGGCAAACACAAAAATTGTTACTAATGGGATGCAGTGTGCTTTCAGAAGTTTCATTTGGTAAGTTTGTAAGAGTGAAGAGGCTTAATATTTAAAAAGCATAGAATGCTGTAAGGACTTCTTTTCCAACTGTAGGCTTTGGCACTCTCTGTACAACCACAGACTAGTTACTTAATATCTTTCATCTCAATTTGTTTCTCTATGAATTAGTGATAAGTCTTATACATGTAGAATGTGGAAAAATGAGTCTGTGGCAACTATGAATATTCAACTAAACTACGGTAGCAACTTCAAATATTATTCTTATGCTTAATACTATGATCATCAGCAGTAATAGTACAGTAGTAGTAAATAGTTGTTCTGTGAGAACTTTCTAAAACTCTGTGAGATAGATTGGGCTCTAGAATTGTCAGTATTTTGATATCTTCTGGTTAATGTTGTAATTTCTCATATGACCATAAAAGAGAGATGTGTTTTTGTCCTCTGTTTGAGGAAGGAGTACAGGAAAAAGAAAGAGGTTCATGGGAACATAAAGAAATAAGGTCAAACAACTGAAAGCGTGGCATCAGCATGCCTCAGAATCTTACGATTTTCCAAGATCTCCATTTGCTCCTGGGATCTCCGATACTTAATATTGCTAAGAAATGTAATCATTGCCCATTTTGAATAAATATGGAGACTATTCCTTTATTGCACTATTACATTATTTTAAAATATAAAAATGTTATTAAATTTTCTTAATTGTTGGAACTGATTGTGAGAGTGCTGAGGATGTGGCAGACAAAGTTATGTTTACCTTTACCCCTTAATACTATTTAGAAATTGTTGCCCTAAACATGTAGCACTTTTATAATTTAAAATACAGTTATTTAAAAATTTTTAAGATACACAAGAAAACTATGAAACAGACATAATAATTTAGGTTATACTTTGACAACATATGATTCTTGTAAAATTCTAGAAATTTAATCTGATAAAAATATAGGTAATATTCTCCCCAACCCATACTTTTCTGATCGGAGTAAAGTGCTTTAAGTCTAGTCCATTGCTAATATTTTCCATGGTGGCTCAGTCAGTAAAGAATCTGCCTGTGATGCAGGAGATCTGGGTTCAGTTCCTCAGTTGGGAAGATCCCCTGGAGAAGGAAGGGAATGGCTACCCACTCCAGTATTGTTGCCTGGAGAATTCCGTGGACAGAGGAGCCTGGTAGGCTACAGTCCATAGAGTTGCAGAGTTGGACATAACTGAGCGAATAACACACAACACGTTGCTAATATTGGGCTTTCCAGGTGGAGCTAGTTGTAAAGAAGCTGCCTGCCAGTGCAGGAGACATGAGATACATGGGTTCAATTCCTGAGTCCAGAAGATCCCCTGGAGAAGGGCACAGCAACCCACTCCAGTATTCTTGCCTGGGGAATTCCACGGACAGAGGAGCCTGATGGAATACAGTCCACAGTGTCACCAAGGACTGAAGAAACAGTACACACTCATTGCTAATATTATTTCCAGGTGTTAGACTTAGCTAGCTGTTTATAAATGAGTTCACTTTAAAATAAGGTTATTCCCAGGAGCAGCAGTCAAGGGGAGAGGGCTGACCAGAACAGTCATTCAGTATTTTCCTTTAAGAGTCTCTTTCTCTGGAACTTCCAAGCCATGAGTTCAGGAACTTCTGAATTTACTGCTGGATATACTCCTTTAAGGCAGTTCACACCAGTACTCTTGCCTGGAAAAGCCCATGGACAGAGGAGCCTGGTAGGCCGCAGTCCATGGCGTCGCTAGGAGTCAGACACGACTGAGCGACTTCACTTTCACTTTTATGCATTGGAGAAGGAAATGGCAACCCACTCCAGTGTTCTTGCCTGGAAGATCCCAGGGTCGGGGAAGCCTGATGGGCTGCCGTCTATGAGGTCGCATAGAGTCGGACACGACTGAAGCGACTTAGCAGCAGCAGCATACTCCTTTAAGACTTCAGCCAAGCACGAATTTCATTTCTGCTGTGATGGAAATTGTAGTAAGTGATCTGTGTAGCACTTTAAAGGCCCTGCAGTGTTTTCACATCTATTATCTCATTCTCTCTTCTGAATCACCCTGTGAAACAGTAAGATAGGAAGGTTGTACCTATCAGACCACTTTCTAATAGAGTGTTAAATGTCTTTTTTTTTTTACTTTTATTTATTTATTTATTTATTTAATACATTATTCTACTTTACAATACTGTATAGGTTTTGCAATACATTAATCTGAATCAGCCACAGGTGTACACGATCTCCCAATGCCGAAGCCCCCTCCCACCTCCCACCCCACACCATCTCCCCAGATCATCCCGTACACCAGCCCCAA
>SJYC01107874.1:0-23404 GCA_006408675.1 Madoqua kirkii
CCTATACACTAACAATGAGAAAACAGAAAGAGAAATTAAGGGAATAATTCCATTCACCACTGCAATTAAAAGAAATAAAAGACCTATATATAGAAAACTACAAAACACTAATGAAAGAAATCAAAGAGAAAACAAATAGATGAAGAAATACACCATGTTCATGGATCAGAAGAATCAATATAGTGAAAATGAGGATACTACTCAAAGCAATCTATAGATTCAATGCAATCCCTATCAGGCTACTAATGGTATTTTTCAGAGAACTAGAACAAATAATTTCACAATTTGTAGGGAAATACAAAAAATCTTGAATAGCCAAAGTAATCTTGAGAAAGAAGAATGGAACTGGAGGAATCAACCTGCCTGACTTCAGGCTCTACTACAAAGCCACAGTCATCAAGACAGTATGATACTGCCATAAAGACAGAAATATAGATCAATGGAACAAAATAGAAAGCCCAGCGATAAATCCACACACCTATGGACACCTTTATCTTTGACAAAGGAGGCAAGAATATACAATGGAGAAAAGACAATCTCTTTAACAAGTGGTGCTGGGAAAACTGGTCAACCACGAGTAAAAGAATGAAACTAGAACATTTTCTAACAGCATACACAAAAATAAACTCAAAATGGATTAAAGAGCTAAGCATAAGACCAGAAACTGTAAAACTCCTAGAGGAAAACATAGGCAAAATACTCTCCGACATGAATCATAGCAGGATCCTCTATGACCCACCTCCCAGAAGATTGGGAATAAAAGCAAAAATAAACAAATGGGACCTAATTAAAATTAAAAGTTTTTACACAAAGAAGGAAACTATACACAAAGTGAACAGATAGACTTCATAATGGAAGAAAATAACAGCAAATGAAGCAACTGACAAACAACTAATCTCAAAAATATACAAACTGCTACTCCAGCTCAAGTACAGAAAAATAAATGACCCAATAAAAAAATGGGCCAAAAAACTAAACAGACATTTCTCCAAAGAAGGCATACAGATGACTAACAAACACATGAAAAGATGCTCAACATCACTCATTATCAGAAGATGTGTATAAGAGACAGTCCCAGTGCATTGGCCCTGAGCACCCTGTCTCATGCACCAAACCTGGACTGGTGATCTATTTCACATATGGTAATATACATGTTTCAGTGCAATTCTCTCAAATAATCCCACCCTTGCCTTATAAAAAAATGGGCCAAAAAACTAAACAGACATTTCTCCAAAGAAGGCATACAGATGACTAACAAACACATGAAAAGATGCTCAACATCACTCATTATCAGAGAAATGCAAATCAAAACCACAATGAGGTACCATTTCATGCCAGTCAGAATGGCTGCTATCCAAAAGTCTACAAGCGGTAAATGCTGGAGAGGGTATGGAGAAAAGGGAACCCTCTTACACTGTTGGTGGGAATGCACACTAGTACAGCCACTATGGAGAACAGTGTGGAGATTCCTTAAAAAACTGGAACTAGAACTGCCATATGACCTAGCGATCCCACTGCTGGGCATACACACTGAGGAAACCAAAATTGAAAGAAACACATGTACCCCAATGTTCATCGCAGCACTGTTTACAGTAGCTGAGACATGGAAGCAACCTAGATGTCCATTGGAGACGAATAGATAAGAAACCTGTGGTACTTATACACAATGGAATATTACTTAGCTATTAAAAAGAATGAACTTGAATCAGCTCTAACGAGGTGGATGAAACTGGAGCCTATTATATAGAGAGAGTGAAGTTAAGTCAGAAAGGAAAACACCAATATAGTATATTAAGGCATATATAGAATCTGACTTCCTGGTGGCTCAGAGGTTAAAGCATCTGCCTGGAATACAGGAGACCCAGGTTTGATCCCTGGGTCAGGAAGATCCCCTGGAGAAGGAAATGGCAGCCCACTCCAGTACTCTTGCCTGGAGAATCCCATGGAGGGAGGAGCCTGGTAGGCTACAGTCCATGGGGTCGCAAAGAGTCGGACACGACTGAGCGACTTCACTTTCACTTTTACTTTCAAGGCATATATATGGAATTTAGAAAGATGGTAACAACGACCCTTTATTCGAGACAGCAAAAGAGACACAGATGTAAAGAACAGACTTTTGGACTCTGTGGGATAAGGCAAGGGTGGGATTATTTGAGAGAATTGCACTGAAACATGTATATTACCATATGTGAAATAGATCACCAGTCCAGGTTTGGTGCATGAGACAGGGTGCTCAGGGCCAATGCACTGGGATGATCCTGAGGGATGGTGTGGGAAGAGAGATTGGGGGGGAGGGGATTAGGATGCAGAACATATGTACACCCGTGACTGATTCATGTCAATGTATGGTGAAAACCACTACAATATTGTAAACTAATTAACCTCCAATTAAAATAAATAAATGTAAAGTTTTTTAAATCTGCTGTTGTTCTTATTTTAGTTCTTCTGTTCTTGTCTTTTTTTACCCCCTTCTCACTATATTTCTTTTATTACTTGTTTTAAATGACTGAATTATGATGTGTCTGGTGTAGTTTTCATATTTCTTGTGCCTGTAGTTGATTGAGTTTTTCTATATATGAGTTTAAAGGTTTCATCAATTTTGGAAACTTTTCAGCCAATAGTTCTTCAGCTATTTTCTCTGTTCTCTTGTCTCTCACTTCTTTGGGGACTCCAGTTACATACATTTTAGTATTCTTAAAGTTGCTTCAAAGCTCTCTGATGCTGTTTATATTTTTCCCCAGTTTATTTTCTTTTCTGTTTTTAATTCATGGGTGTTCTGCATAGTTTCAGTTGCTATTTCTTCAAGTTCACGGATTTTTTTTCTTTTGTTGTATCTAATTTGCTATTACATCCATTTAGTATACCTTTTATCCATTTCTAGGTGTTTGATGTGGATCCTTTTATATTTTCCATGACTTTACTTAACATCCTCAATATCCTTTAGCTTCTTAAGTATATCTGCCATAGTTGTAGTAACCATTTCAATGTCTTTGCCTGCTAATTCTGTTATCTGTATTTTTGTGTGTGTTTCTACTGATTGATTTTCCCCCTCACTATGGAACATATTTTCCTGCTTCTTTGTACACCTGGAAATTTTTAATTGGATGTAGATTCTTAACTGTCTGAGCCACCAGGGAAGCCAAATTGAATGTCTGATGCTGTAAATTTAACCCTGTTGAGTGCTAAATACTTTTATATTTTTGTAAATATTCTTGCATTGTTTTGGGACATTGTTAAGTTACTTGAAAGCAGTTTGATCCTTTGAAGACTTGCTGTTCAGCTTTGTTAGCTGAGATCATACCAGCCTTAGGCCATAGTTAATTTTCCCCACTACCACAGCAGTACCCTCTTCAATGCCCTATTTATGTCATCTGAATTAGGAAGTATCTCTACTCCAGCAGGTAAAGACACAAATTAATCTTGGCTCAGTCTGAGGGTCAAGCATTGTTCTCTCTAAACCTGATCAGTATAGTCAACACTCAGCAGAAACTTGGAGGGGGTTGTCATGAAGATTTCCAGAGTTCTCTCTGTGTAGCTCTACCCTGTGACCTCTGGCTACCCAGGCCCAACTCTCTCTTTTCCAACTTGGGAAGACTGTTGGGCTCTGGTTGGATACCCTGTCCTTATGCCATGTTCTGGAAATTCTGTCTAAAGTTAAGACAATCATAGAATTCACCTACAAAAGAATCACCCACACACACACCAGAAATTCATCCTCTACTGCCTGATGTCCATTGTCTGAACACTGTTTCATTTATTGTGTCTGGTTTGCAGTTGTTTGAGGTAGGAGAGTAAATCTGGTTCCTGCTCCTCTAAGTATGCTAAAACATGAAGGTCCCCCTTGCTGTCAGCACTCACTGAGCACCTCATGCATACTAGGCATTGACCTCAGTGCAAGGATGCTGATATACATGAGACATGCACTGGGTCCCTGGGGATTTCTCAGTCTTGCTGGAGAAACACAATGATTCCTATGTAGTAATTTTCATGTGATGCTTACAGAGCACCATTGAAGAGTAGGATGAAGACTTTCAGAGAAGGAGAAAGTAATGCTTTCCGGATATCTGACAATGAAGCAGCAGTAGGCATTTTTCACGTTGGAGAAGGTATGGGGAAGAAATTGTAGCCCAGGTAGGTGGAGAAGGCAATGGCACCTCACTCTAGTACTCTTGCCCAGAAAATCCCATGGACAGAGGAGCCTGGTGGGCTGCAGTTCATGGGGTCGCTAAGAGTCAGAGATGACTGAGCGACGTCCCTTTCACTTTTCACTTTCATGCATTGGAGAAGGAAATGGTAACCCACTCCAGTGTTCTTGCCTGGAGAATCCCGGGGATGGGGGAGCCTGGTGGGCTGCCGTCTCTGGGGTCTCACAGAGTCAGACACAACAGAAGCGACTTAGCAGCAGCAGCAGAGGAAATGGTAAGAGCAAAAACAGAGCAACATAGTGGTGAGCTCCCAGAGGGCAGGATCCCCATTACATTGATCTTCATAGATGTGAAATATTTGTCAGGTGATTGGAAGTATGTTGTTTGTTCTGGGAATCAGTAGAACTGAGTGCTGGTGGAGTCCACAGTTCATAGGAGAGTGGAGGGAGATTTCCCTGAAAGAGTCAGCTCTGGGTACACTGGTGCAGAGTTTTGAATGCCAAACCAAGGAGCACAAGATTGAATGTGATACTAAACACTGGGTTTTTTTTAAATATTTTTCAGCAGTGTATGAGAGCTCTGACTGACTGTGTTCTCTGGATATTTCTGGGGGGTGTGGAAGAAGGCTGGAGAAGGCTGGGTCTGATAAAAGCAAGTGGGCAGCTGCTGGAGAGCCTGGCTTCCAGTGGATATTCTGCACTAGGAGTCCAGAGTCACTTCAGCTTTAATACAGAACTTTCCCCTCTCACCTGTGTGGTAATGGCCTTTGTAGACTTCTGCCTAAGTCATGAGATTTGAGGAGGTTCTGGTCTGGTTTTCTCTTTTTCTGTAGCTACACTGTTGCCCCAACATGCCCACCTTTCCTGTACCTACAAGTTTATAGGGTCAGACATTACTAGCAAGTGTAGGATCTGGAGCTGCCCCCACTCTATAGCAGCCTAGGATGACCCCAGGTCGGCAAGAAGAGCAGTCTCATGATCTTGAACTTTAAACAGATACACTTGAGTGACCATATACAGACTCCTGTTATTTTTCCTGACTGTGTCTTTGACTTGACCTTTGTATTGGTTTTTCCTTAAGGAAGGTTGAATCTGTTTCCTCAACTGGGTCTGCAGATGAGAAAGTGTGGTGTGGGGTGGAGACTGCCAGCTGCAGAGTGACATCCTTTCTGAGTCATCTCAACAGTTGCGATGGTATAAAAAGAAATGAAAGTTCCACATGTAGTAGCTTAAGTGGTTTTCAAGTCAGAGCCAGAGGCCAGACAATAAAGAGACTTCTCTTAAGTGGTGGAATTGCATTTTACTCTCAGAAAGTTTCAGGGAGGGCTACATGTTAGATGACCTGTTTCTTGGCCTCTGTAGTGATTAAAGCTGAATGCTATGGATCTGAGTCCCATCCAGCCATCTGAGTTCTGTCATTCTCTTGACTGATGTGGTCTCTGGAAGAATCTGAAGTTTTCTCTCCTTAGTGTCCATGTGAGAAGGGCTTGAGTTGCAGAGGTAGGAATGGACTGAGTGTGGAAGCTCAGCCATGGTGATGAAAATCATGACCCTTTATTGAGTCTGGCCTGAGAGCAGGGCATTAGTCTTCCCCAGAACTAACTCATTTCATCCTTATATACCCCATACCAAAGAGAGTGAGGAAAAATAAGAGAGAGAGGTATGCATAGATGAAGTAAGCTGCCTCTCTACTTCCTTGCTCCCTCTCCCAAAGACTCCTCCTGCCCTCCCAGGTTCTCTGTAAGGACCACATAGCATTTACTATGTAGAGCCCTCCCTCTATCCCTCTGTGCCCTGCAGGTGAGGCATCACAACGGCAGGTGAGGAATCCTAGCTGGAGGAGGGGGGCCTCGAGCAGGAGGAAGGGGGAGGGTTGGAGTCAGCAGAGGTAAAGGATTAGGGCATTGGGTTTCCAATTGCTCTCAGGGAAGGTCCCTTGGGAGCCCCCTTGTGGTCAAAGGAAAGACTGAGCTGGGGGAGAAGGGCTCTCCCCCTCCCCAACTCTCTCTTCCTCCTCCCCCTAGAGCATGGCCTCTGTGATGTGTCCTGAGTGCTGAGGGGTTGAAAAGTTTGGAAAACAACAAGAGTGGGCACAACAGGTACGTTGGAAAGGAGGATGGGGGGGCAGATCCTGACAGCACATCAGGCTGTGCTTAGACTGCTCCCAGGTGGAGGGTGAAGGGAGTTTTAAGAAGAGGGAGGTTTTTTGTATTTCCATACAAATCTTGAGATTATTTGTTCTAGTTCTGTGAAAAATACTGTTGGTAGCTTGATAGGGATTGCATTGAATCTGTAGATTGCTTTGGGTAGTATACTCATTTTCCCTATATTGACTCTTCCGATCCATGAACATGGTATATTTCTCCATATATTAGTGTTTTCTTTGATTTCTTTAATCAGTGTTTTATAGTTTTCAATATATAGGTCTTTAGTTTCTTTAGGTAGGTATATTCCTAAGTATTTTATTCTTTTCGTTGCAATGGTGAATGGAATTGTTTCCTTAACTTCTTTTTCTACTTTCTCATTATTAGTGTATAGGAATGCAAGGGATTTCTGAGTGTTTATTTTATATCCTGCAACTTTACTATATTTACTGATTAGCTCTAGTAGTTTTCTGGTTGAGTCTTAAGGATTTTCTATGCAGAGGATCATGTCATCCACAAACAGTGAGAGTTTTACTTCTTCTTTTCCCATTTGGATTCCTTTTATTTCTTTTTCTGCTCTGATTGCTGTGTCCAAAACTTCCGGAACCATATTGAATAGTAGTGGTAAAAGTGGGCACCCTTGTCTTGTTCCTGACTTTAGGGGTAATGCTTTCAGTTTTTCACCATTGAGAATAATATTTGCTGTGGGTTTGTCATATATAGCTTTTATTATGTTGAGGTACATTCCTTCTATTCCTGCTTTCTGGAGAGTTTTTATCATAAATGGATGTTGAATTTTGTCAAAGGCCTTCTCTGCATCTATTGATACTTCTTCTTTTCCAATTTGGATTCCTTTTATTTCTTTTTCTGCTCTGATTGCTGTGGCCAAAACTTCCAGAACTATATTGAGTAGTAGTGGTGAAAATGGGCACCTTATTTTGTTATTTAAACAAGCATAAGCTTCAGAGTTCATAGTTCCATTTTTCCAGCTATATAACATTAGGCATGATTATTAGAGAGATGGCAGAAGTTTCACTTATTAGACAGTTACGTTTCCTCCTTTGTTGAATTGCCTGCTTATAACTTTTGCCCATTTTTTCTCTATAGAATCATTTTGTTATTGATTGTAGTGAGTTCTAGGGAGAATACATGTTAATCATTTTTTAATTATGGTTGTTACAAACATCTTTTAAATGGTGGTGGGTTATTTTGTTCAATTTTTATAGTGTCTCTTGATTTTAAAAGTTTTTCATTTTAACTCTGAGTTTATAAATATTCTTCTAAACATTTTAGTGTTTTACTTTTCATATCAGGTCTTTAATTCTATCCCTTTACCAGCTTAATTTTGCACATAAGATGAGAGGGAATTCAGTTTTTCTCATATGAAGTATTGAACTTGGGAACTACAACTATTCAATACAAGAGTCTGTTTGGCTGTTTTCCATAAGGACTAGACCTATGTCATTAGTGAATTTGGATCTATATACTGAAGTTTGTCTTCCCACTGCTGTGAACTATTGGCTTGCTTATATTTTCCTCTGTTTATGTCCCTTGTCCTATCTGTCTGTCCCATGGTTGACACATTGTCCTTTTGTAACTTTAAATCTTTCTGTTTGGTAGAACACATCTTTTCAATAGGTTCATCCTCAAAACTGTCTTGGCTTCTTCCAGCCTTCTGCTTTTTCATACATATTTTTCAGCTTTACTCAAGTATAATCAACAAATAGAGATTGTATTTAAAGTGTACAATTTGACATTTTTATATACTATTAAATTTTATATACTAGTAAATGAAATAATCACCTCAATCAACCTCAGTTAACATATTCATCATATCATACAGTTACTTACTTTTTCTTTCTTCTTCCCACCTTCCCTCCCTTCTTTCATTCTTTCTTTTGTCGTGAGGATGCTTTAAGATCTACCCTTATAGCAGATTTCAAGTACACAATACAATAATGTTAACATAGTCACCTCGCTGTATATTAGATCTTCAGAACTTATTCATGTTATATAACTGATCTCACCATATCCCCCATCTCCCAGCCCATGGTACCCACCATTTTATTCTCTCCTTCTATGAGTTTATTTTGGCTTTCATATATAACTGACATCATTCAATATTTGTCTTTCTGTGACTGATTTATTTCACTTAGCACAATGTTCCTCAAGTTCATCCATGTGGTCACAAATGGCAAGATTTTCTTCTTTTTAAGGTTGGATAATATTTTTGAGAAATCTGTATGCAGGTCAGAAAGCAACAGTTAGAACTGGACATTGAACGACAGACTGGTTCCAAATCAGGAAAGGAGTACAACAAGGCTGTATATTGTCACCCTGCCTATTTAACGTATATGCAGAGTACATCACGAGAAACACTGGGCTGGATGAAGCACAAGCTAGAATCAAGGCTGCTGGGAGAAATATCAATAAGCTCAGATATGCAGATGACATCACCTTTATGGCAGAAAGTGAAGAGGAGCTAAAAAGCCTCTTGATGAAAGTGAAAGAGAAGAGTGAAAAAGTTGGCTTAAAACTCAACATTCAGAAAATGAAGATCATGGCATCCGGTCCCATCACTTCATGGCAAATAGATGGGGAAGCAATGAGAGACTTTATTTTGGGGAGCTCCAAAATCACTGTAGTTGGTGACTGCAGCCATGAAATTAAAAGATGCTTGCTCCCTGAAGAAAAGTTATTACCAACCTAGACAGCATATTAAAAACCAGAGACATTACTTTGCCAACAAAGTATGATTTTTTCCAGTAGTCATGTATGGATGTGAGAGTTGGATTATAAAAAAAGCTGAGTGCCAAAGACTTGATGCTTTTGAACTGTGGTGCTGGAGAAGACTCTTGAGTGTCCCTTGGACATCAAGGAGGTGCAACCAGTCCATCCTAAGGGAAATCAGTCCTGAATATTCTTTGGAAGGACCGATGCTGAAGCTGAAACTCTAATACTTTGGCCACCTGTTGCGAAGAGCTGACTCATTTGAAAAGACCCTGATGCTGGGAAAGGTTGAAGGTGAGAAAAGAAGGGGATGACAGTGGATGAGATGTTTGGATGGCATCACTGACTCAATAGACATGAGTTTGCGTAAACTTTGGGAGTTGGTGATGGATAGGGAAGCCTGGCATGCTGCAGTCCATGGGGTCGCAAAGAGTCAGACACAACTGAGAGACTGAACTGAATATTCCAGTGTATTCATGTGTGTGTGTGTGTGCGTGTGATTGACTTTTTTCACATTCTCTTTATTCTTTCATCCATCAATGGACATCCTGCAGTGAATATAGAAGTGCATAGATTTCAAGACCCAGGTTTTATTTTCTTTGGCTCTATGTCCAGAATTAGGATTACTGTGATTTTATTTTTAATTCTTTTGTTTAGTGATTTTATTTTTAATTTTTTAGTAATCTCCATATTACTTTCCATAATGGCTGTACCAATTTACATTTCTACAGTCAATGTATGAGAATTTCCTTTTATTCACAATCTCACCAACACTTTTATCTTTTTGATAATAGTATCCTAACAAATATGTTAGGGGATATCTCATTGTGATTTTGATTTCCATTTCCCTGATGATTAATGATGTTGAGCACCTTTTCAGGTAACTTTGATCATTTGTACTTCTTCTTTTAAGATGTATCTGCTCAAATCCTTGCCTGTTATTTTCATGTATATTTTATAATTCATACGTTCACATCCTAACCCCTAGTGTAATGGTATTAGAAGATAGGTTCTTTGGGAGGTAATTAGGTCATGAAGGTAGAGCCCCTCACCCTTGCTCTTCATCATGAGGACACAGCAAGAAGATAGCCATGTATGAACCAGGATGCTGGCTCTCACCAGACACTAAGCCTCCTGGTGCCTTGATCTTGGGTTTCCCAGCCTCCAGAACTATAAGAAATAGATTTCTGTTGTTTATAAGCCACAGGGTCTATATTATTTTTGTTATAGCAGCTGAACAGACTGAGACAGTGTTTCTTTAGCATCACATTTTACTTTTTTTAAAGTAGTTGAATTATTTTTAAACAGAACAGCTTACACAAAATCCCAGCAAGTAAAACAGAGAAAAGTGATAAGCCTAAAGTGGATAACCTGGAGCTGAATCTGTTCTGTCTGCTCTGAGTACCCTGACAATCCTCTTGGAGTTCCTGGAAAATCCTATAATACCAAAAATTGAATCTGAAATCATTGATTGAGAGCGTCTCTCCTTTTCCTGGCATACAAGAAGATGCCTGTTTTATTTATTAGAAAGTAATGCAGAGACAAATCCTCCCTATATCCAAGTTCTTTAGTGGTTAGTTGACTGCTGAGGGTGGGAGCCACTCAGATACTGTTTACTGAACCTCAGCAGCAAGGCCCAGAAAAAGACAGCTGGTGTGATGTCCAGGCTTGGGTTTGCCAGCTTGTTGGTTTTTTTTTTTTTTTTTTAACTGTACAACTGATCCTCCAGTTGTCTAATAACAATTCGCTAGAAGGAGAAGAGGCCATCAGAGCTCTTTTAATCTACATTTTTATATGCCTTAGCACCAGCTGATTTTAGGAATATGCTGCTAAAAAGTCAGGGTAGGGTGGGAGGTGGGAGTTAGGTGCTGAGCATCTGTTAAAAGGCTATCTACACCAGCAATCTGAATGTTGTTTGTGCACCAGGAGTTTCAGAGGATGCTTCAGAATTAATGTGGAGTATTCAGTTTATACTTTTCTACCAAGGAGAGGGCTTTCTGTAGAAATAGGTTATATTCATCAAAACTGTTTAATTGTGTTATGACCGCTTTTCTTTGGCAATCATATAGGAATGGCTTTCTAGGACCTATACATCTTAGAATATGTCACAACTTCAATGGGTAACTTATAAATTCTTACAAATATAATTTTCCTATTAAATTAAAATAAGCATAACAGCTATGCCATATGTATATAAGCTAAGCATATGTGGTAGGCTGAATGATGGCCCCCAAATATATCCAAGTTCTAATCCCTGGATCTGTGAATGTTACTTATGAGAATTTGAAGATGTGATTAAGGATCTTGAGAATGGAGGATTATCCTGTGTATCTGAGAGGGTCTAAATGTAATCACAAATGTCCTTATAAGAGGGAGGCAGAGGGAGACTTGACACAGAAGAGGGAAGGCCATGTGACCTCAACAGAGAGCAAGATTTGGAAATGCAATAGTGCTGGCTCTGAACAAGAAAGTAAGGTCTACGAGATGAGGAAGTGCAGCTCTAGAAACTGTAAGGAGAGGAAATAGGTTTCTCCCTGGCCTGGAGCCTCTGGAGGAAGCAGAGCTCTACCAACACCTTAAATTCAGCTCAGCGAAACTGACTTCATTCGGACTTCTGACCTCCAGAACCATAAGAGAATAAATGTTTGTTGTTTTAAGACACCAAGTTTGTGGTAATTGGCCATAGTAGCCATAGGAAACTAACATAACATATTCTGGATATATGACAAGAAAAGATAGGGAGGGCTGTGGGGGAAAAATAATCACAGCAAAAAGTAATCAAAATGTCCTGACTCCAAAACTCTGAGAATTCTGAACTAAGAATTTGTAATCTAAGGATTTTTGTTGTTATGCCAATCTCTTTCTTTTTAAGGGACTTTAAAATCTGTACACTAAAATCAACAAAAGAACAGCTCATACAGAGATTCCCAAATGATGTATCATAGAATAGCATTGGAATGGGATAATTTTACTGGTCTTTGGGTGAAGTGAGGAAAATAAGGACCATGTAAGAAGTGTTTCCCCCCAATTAAATTTAAATATTTGCTCTTATATTTTATATTAATATTTTCCTTTGTAAAACTATGCTATAACATGCTGATGTTATAATTTTTAAAAGTTTAGAATAAGGTAGCAAAATTAAAAGCTGTCAGTTGGAACTAACATTTTTTCAAATTTTAAGTGCCTATTAAATTCACCA
The DNA here is from genome assembly GCA_006408675.1 of Madoqua kirkii. NCBI lineage: Eukaryota > Metazoa > Chordata > Mammalia > Artiodactyla > Bovidae > Madoqua > Madoqua kirkii. The sequence continues at coordinate 12,218 of SJYC01107874.1, forward strand.
GTCTAGTAATTATTCACTATATATTCGCCATTTAATGCAAGCAATCAATCATAAACATTTTTTTCTGCTTGATCTGGGTTACTTATTCCTGATATAACAAATTACTGTAAATAGTGTCTTACAGCAACAAAAATTTATTACATTGCTGTTCTTTAGGTTAGAAATTGGACCTGGGTCAAGGTGTCAGGTGGGCTACATTCTCCCCCAGAGGCTCTAGGGAAGAAAGCATCTCTCTGCTTTCTTTGCTTTGCTCCTAGAGTTCTCCAGCATGCCTTGGCTTGAAGCTCTTTCCTCCATCTTCAAAGTTACCAACAGAAGAATAACTCCATTTCACACTACTTATTAGTCCAACCTCCTGCCTCATTGCATCTCTTTCTCTTGCCTCGCTCTTTCACTTTCAATGATCCTTGTCATTACAATGGGCCCACCTGGATAATCCAGGCTGATATCCCTATTTTAAGATTAGCTGATTAGCTACCTTAATTCATCTGCAACCTTAATTTCCCTTTGCCCTGTAACCTTACGTACCCACAGGTTCCAGGGACAAAGAGATGCATATATCTTTTTTTTTTTTTTTTTTGGCAGGTGGGTGGGGAGATTATTCTGCCTACTACATCAACAAACTTAGCCCAAACAGCAGCTGAGATTGAGGCATTAATGTGGTTTAATTATGGTTATTTCCTTAGGATGAGTTATGAGCCTTACAATCAGTGGATATATATACACTGTAAAGGTTTTTTTTAATATGCTGTCAAATTGCTTTACAAAAACCATGGCAAACTATTACACAAACTATTACATTAAAATAAAGATTAGATTATAAGATGTAGTATCATTTCATGTACCATTAGGGAAGAAAAATGATGGCAAATTAAACTATGATACTATTTTTATCACTTAGACTTCTTATTTTATAGTTCTATAAAGAATTTTCTTAAACTTACTTGGCCTTGGGTTTTTATCATGCATCACAACAATATGAAGAGCTATGGCCAAGTTCATACAGTTGCAGGCAGTGCAGCTACATCAGAAGTGCTGCCTGGCTGAGACTGATTTAAGACCTCATCGATTGGATGGTACATTTTGATTTCAGAGATGTTAAAATGTGCACGTTAGAATCAATGAAATGTAATATATAGCAACTCCCAGAATATGATGATTTAACATTCTTGATTCCCACTCTTTACTAGTACCTAAGATGGTCCCTGATGGGAGGTGATTTCAACTTTGCTGAGACACATATTACTTGTTTCCCATCGGGTCACAGAACAGGGTATCTCACTTGTGAATGAGTGTAGCGGTCTATGCACTTGACCCATATGGCCTTGAATGTACCTATGCAGCAACTCACACTCGCCTTGCAACTCTATGCCTAAATTTAAGACTATGCAAAATTTCTGTAACTCTCATGAATGCTGACTCTGTGGTAGGCAGTTATTAAAAAAACAGCACATATTACCTAGGGGGAAAAAGATGTTTTTAAAAAAATGTGCTCAAACAATTTAAAAAAGAACTAAAGAACTACCATTTATTTAGAGTTTACTATGTGTCAAGTCACTATACTAAGGGCTGTGTAACATTTCTTAATCTCCTACAATTAACAAGCTTGTACAGAAGACATAAATATTCCCCTTTTATAGACAAAAAAAGGTGAGTTCTGGTGTAAATAAATGATATATTCCAGGAAATATGGCTGGGAGGGGCAGAGCTACATTTTGAACCCTGGCTTGTTTGAGTCTAATCACTGTAAATACTTTCTATATTAATTATATCTAAGCAAATAAATCACTGCTTTCAATTTTACTGAAATTACATTAAAGTTAGGGGAAATTTTTCTGCCTCTACTGTAATTCATCTTTCTTAAATGTTTCTTTCTTAGCATCTGGATAATGCTAATAAGATACCTAAGGAAAGCATACTTTATGAAAATGAATAAATTTCAAGAGGTAACAGCACAAAATATGTATTTGTCATTTTCTCCCTCAACTGAGAATGGCTAAAATCTGCTTCACTCCCAAGGACATCTTTGTCACTTCCAAATACTATTTGAAAATTATTTATTCTGCCTAGTTTTTTATTAATATATTTTTGCTAAATATTCAAAGATACTTCTTTGAAAAAGAACTCCACAAATTAAAAATTATTCTATATTGAAATAAGGGGCAACTTATATCACTGGTGTGTTTCAAGCTTAATAAATAGGTATAAATATTTGTACAATCTGGAAATTTACCCTCTCATATAACAGATAGATCTAAAGTTACAATTTTCAGAGAAATCAGAAAAAAGATAGCCTAATAATCTTTCTACATTATCGTTGGTCTACAGCAATGTGAACAATCCCTGACATTCACTTTTTAATTTAGTATATAGAAATTCTTTTCTTACTATTTCTCCATCTCACTGATTCTCAGCATCTCTACCACTAAGTAACTTTCCACCTTGACCATACATTGCCATCACCTGGTGGGGGGAGGAGTTTAAAAAGTATTGATACTAATGGCTGGATCTCACTCCCAGAGCTTATGATTTAATTAGTTTGGAGTATGGCCTGTGTATCAGGAATTTTAGGAGCTCCCCAATCGTTACCAGATGATTCTAATATGAAGCCCAAGTTGAAAACCATGAATACAAAGGGTTAGGTAATAGAAAACACATCAGTGAGTTTGAGAAAGAAAGCTGATTCTAACGGCTTAACGGTGATACTTTTGAATTAACTACAGATTTCCATGTATATATCTGTTCCTAACACCACGGAAAATGCAGACTTAGTTGTGTTGCTAGATACTCTGGGCATTTCATGGACCAAGAAATATAACCAGATCATTATCTCATTTGTTAACTCTGCTCCTAAACTTCTTATTTGATTCTGGAATTCTGTAACAAATTTGTGTTTGGATCATAGTACCAGAAAATTCAGTAGTACTACTGTCTTGGGGGAGGGAAGTGGGAGTGTGTAGCAATAAGGTTTAAAATTTACAACTTACCATCTTGTGTAGTAATCCTGGCCAAGTTTCTTAAAAGACAATTTGACACACTAATAAAGCTTCTGCCAAAATAATCTTTGCAGAGCCAAAGTACCTTTAGGTAAGATAAACTGACCCCAATGCATGAATTTATGAAACAAAACAATTCTAACAGGTTATCTGTACTTCTGATGTTGCTGTTTTCTGTAAAAATACACATAGAAAAAAGCAAGATTTTGCATAGCAAGTAGTAGAGATGCAGCCAGGCCCAAAATAATAATAATTTATATTTATGTAGAATTTTATAATTTTTTTAGCTTCTTCACAATGAAGTTCTTTATTTGATTTCTACGACAATTTAAAGTCACCTCACTTCTTGGTAATTGTCTTTCTTAAATAAATATTTTTACACTTCACGCAGTATACTAATAAGGTAATTTAAAACAAAATTCATGACTGGTTGATGAGAAGTTATCATGATGCTGTCAAGAAGGATAAGGTAAGTCACTATGATGTCTATACGAACATTATTGCTTTTTCTAATTAGCATATTTAGCTCTGGTTCAGACTCTACATCATTATACTTCAATACGTCACATTATGTAGCTCCTTAGTGTTATGTCTTCTAAATAGACAATTGGCAACCACAGTAGCAGACATCCGGTAAGAGAAAACTATGACCTCTTAAGAGGAAAGTGTCATCTACTGGGACTTCATGTCAGTGAATGAATATTCATTCGAATAAACATCTGTTACTTCTACAAGCTACTGCAGTAAATCAGTTTTAAGAAGCTATACAGAAATGAATATCGTATCACCTTTGCTCACCCCAAATCAATCTCTTTAAAACGTTTTGTTAGAATTTCACATTCCACATCCCACACTCAACCAGACTGTAGCCACTTAGCTTAGGCAGTGTAGAGCCTACGTCTCTGCTCCTGATGCCAGCCTCTGACACTAGTTTTACTTATTCCCTATTTGCAGCACCTCAATCATGTGGTTTCTCCAGTTATATGATTGTGAATGCTGCTGCAATGTTGATTCTTATTTTTAGTGTTAAACAAGTACTTGTTCTTGCAGCAAATGGTCTGTGCAGACACATTCACACATAGATTCATATAGTATACATATTTGCACTCTTGTACTAATTAGACTACATTTACTGAGATTAAGTCACTAATCCAAACATTATACCAGGCTCAGCAGAAACTGCTGAAAGTTTTTTCTACTTATGCTGAAAGTTTTCTCTAGACAACTCTTGTAAATGATTCACTATTATTTTTATACATTCACATAGCTAAATGAACAAATACAATTTTAGTCTTTTAGTGTTCTTTCCAGAAACCCAGAAAGTTCAGCATTCTATAAACTATCCCTTAGCTGACATTAGATAAGAATGAACTCTTGATCCTATCATAAAGGGAAGAGTCTAATCAATGTTAAAATGTTCTTTAATCTAAACTTGGAGATACTTTTAAAATTTGAAAGAAAATGTTAAATTTCAGCACGAAGTGCTTTGTATTAAGAGTGGCCTTCTCTTCTAATACTGAAGTGATGGATTACCAAGGTATATTTTAATAATCTCTCACCATTTAACAATTAGTCCACTTTGGAAGACTTTTTGTTTTTCTATTAAGAATCACTGACTTGCATGTACAGCACTAATAAGGAATAATCTTGAAATAACTTTAGTTGTTTTTTAATAGAAGTGCAGATGAAAGTGGGACGATATATTGTTATTGTTCAGTTGCTAAATCTAGTCCGACTCTTTGTGACCCCATGGACTGAAGTGCCCCAGACTTCCTTGTCCTTCACTATCTCCCAGAGTTTGCTCACATTCATGGTTAGATAGTCAGTGATGCTATCTAACCATGTTATCCTCTGATGCCCACTTCTTTTGCCTTCCTTCTTTCTCAGTATCAGTGTCTTTTTCAGTGAGTCAGCTGTTCCCATCAGGTGGCCAAAGTATTAGAACTTCAGCATCAGTTCTTCCAATGAAAAGTCAGGGTTGATATCCTTTAGGAGTGACTTTGTGTTTGTGTGAAGTCACTCAGTTGAGTCCGACTCTTTGTGACCCCATGGATTGTAGCCTACCAGGCACCGCCCTCCATGGGATTCACCAGGCAAGAGTACTGGAGTGGGTGCCATTTCCTTCTCCCGGAGATCTTCCCGCCCCAGGGATTGAACCCCGGTCTCCCGCATTCCAGGCAGATGGTTTAACCTCTAAGCCACTGGTACTCATGACTATTAGGAGTGACTAGTGGAATGATATATATATATATATATTTGATTTAATAAATACGATAATTTAAAATTTAGGTCAATATTACAACAGGTGAAAAGGAACAGGTAAAGGAACAAAAAAAGAGAATAGCACAAAAAAGAATGAACTAGATCCAACTTATTTTGGAAAAAAAAAATGAACTAGAGAGAGATTAGCAGAAGAAAAATTGCCCAAACATATCACAAATCATTTCTGGTTTTTATAAGAGCTTTCTTGCAAGTGCCTTTCTCATTGGACAGTTTCTGTTAACTCCAGTATCCAAATACTGTCCAAAAGCAAACTCTTTGGGATAACTAAAACTAGACTATTCTTAGCCAGCCTGTCCCAAAGAGCCCAATCCTTTCCCAACTGACTATGGGGTCAATAATGCTAGTTCCTTCTTCTCCCTCCCATTCCCTCACTTGAAATGTCCCTATTTATCAATATTTAGAAGTGGCATAGCATAGCAGTCAAAAGCATAGGCTTCTCTGCCAGAGACCACCATCTACTTGTCATGTGACCTTGGGCTTTATCTTTCTGTGCCTCATCTGTGACATTAATGTATAATAACAGTACTTGCCTTGTGGGAGCTATTGAGAGAATTAAATGAGTCAGTATGTATAAAATACAGCATAAAAAACAGTAAGTGTTATAGAATTGTTTGCTCTTACTCAACAAATATTTCTTGAGCTCCAATAATATGCTAGGCATGGCTGGGATATAGTTGTGATGGCAGGAAAAGAGCCCAATATCTAAAATATCCTAGCTGGATGGTTAAACTTTGAACTCTGCTTTCCTTAAAAAAAAAAAAAAAAAAACTTGTTAAAATGCAAAAAATTATTCAACTGCTGCTTTTTTAATCATATAATTATCCAAAGATAGAATTTGTTTTCCATCTACTCACTAGTGCTTACTTCTTCAGAGCCTGCTCCGTGTGTGCATGTGCTTGGAAAACATGCCATCTGTATTCAAAAATAGTTTTCTCAGGTGTTCAATAGGTACTCAATGTTAGTTGAATAAGAATATAAATCCCTTTTTTACACCCTCTGGTTTCTCCTCTAATGTATTTGAAGGTTGTAAAAGTGCAATTCTAAGGTACTTTTGGTTAATTCTGCTTATTACAAGGGCTTCCCAGAAGGCTCAGCAGTAAAGAATCTCCCTATTAACACAGGAGCCGAGTGTTCAATCCCTGAATCAGGAAGAGCCCCTGGAGAAGGAAATGCAACCCACTCCAGTATCCTTGCTGGTATACTCCCATGGATAGAGGAGCCTGGTGGGCTACAGTTCATGGGGTTGCAAAGAGTGAGACGTGACTGACCATGAACAGGAAAAGGAGCTGAATGAAATTCTGCTGTTGCTTCTTAGACAGGAAACTCCTTGGATCTTGAAGTCCTCACTCTTAAACCGTCCTGCTAGATAATAAACCTTTCAGAGCAGAAGTGGTATTACCTCCTGTTTGATTCACGTCTTCCAGCACTGTGCTTTGTCCTTGAAAAAGGCATTTGCTATGTTTGTTAAATGAGTAAATAAAGGCTTAGATGTGCAAATAGTTATATTCCCTAAATTCAAGTGGTGTTTTTGTGTGGATGGCAAAAATGGTCATAGGTAAGTTATGAACTTTTTTTTAAAGAAATTTTTCCCTGGACAAGAAAAAATAATTAAGTTTAGAATTAATCTGGGAAGGTCTCTGGGAGTCCAGTGATTAAGATTCTGCACTTCTAATGCTTCCACTGCAGGGGGCACAGGTTCAATTCCTGGTCAAGAAACTAAGATTCCACATGGGGCAGAGGGCAGTCAAAAATAGCAAATAAAATAAAGATACTGATCAGTTCAATTCAGTTCAGTCGCTCAGTTGTGTCCAATTCTTTGCGACTCCATGAATTATAGCATGCCAGGCCTCCCTGTCCATCACCAACTCCTGGAGTTCACTCAGACTTAGGTCCACTGAGTCAGTGATGCCATCCAGCCATCTCCTCCTCTGTTGTCCCCTTCTCCTTCGGCCCCCAATCCCTCCCAGCATCAGAACCATTTTAAAAACATGATTAGACAGTCAAACCTTAAATTAAAAGAAATGGAATTAATCTGACCAAGAGGCGGAAACTCCACCTGATGTAAACAACCTTATTATTAATAGAAATTACGCTATTTTCTTCATAAAATTTCAAACAAGAACTACTGGCATATATATATATTTTCCACTTAAGTTGATAGCTAATTTGGATGCACATAGATTCATACATCCAAAATAACTGGGGAAGAGGTGGGGTGGAGATGAAGTGGGATAGCTGATTGTCGTAGCCTTTGTTTAAGAAGGACATTTGAATTTTCTAAAGCCAAATTGAATTTCAATGGTTAATCAACTTGTATGGTTATATATGGGCTTAAATCATTGCTGGCATAATCTTGCCATTAAGCAACGCTAGAGTTGAAAAAATAACTACCAGCCATACTAGTTAGTTTAGTATGTTCAACAGCACTTAACTTAGGTCCACTGAGTCAGTGATGCCATCCAGCCATCTCCTCCTCTGTTGTCCCCTTCTCCTTCGGCCCCCAATCCCTCCCAGCATCAGAACCATTTTAAAAACATGATTAGACAGTCAAACCTTAAATTAAAAGAAATGGAATTAATCTGACCAAGAGGCGGAAACTCCACCTGATGTAAACAACCTTATTATTAATAGAAATTACGCTATTTTCTTCATAAAATTTCAAACAAGAACTACTGGCATATATATATATTTTCCACTTAAGTTGATAGCTAATTTGATGCACATAGATTCATACATCCAAAATAACTGGGGAAGAGGTGGGGTGGAGATGAAGTGGGATAGCTGATTGTCGTAGCCTTTGTTTAAGAAGGACATTTGAATTTTCTAAAGCCAAATTGAATTTCAATGGTTAATCAACTTGTATGGTTATATATGGGCTTAAATCATTGCTGGCATAATCTTGCCATTAAGCAATGCTAGAGTTGAAAAAATAACTACCAGCCATACTAGTTAGTTTAGTATGTTCAACAGCACTTCCTTATACACTAGCATAAATCATAGATTCCAGAATTGGAAAGAACCTTCAGACTATTTTGCTGATGAAGAAACTGGCATCTAGAAGGCTGACACAATGAAATGGGAACCAGAACCCAAGATACCATGTTTCAGGGTCATTGACTACAATGCTTTTGATTAAGAGCTAAAGAAAGGTGGGCCAAATATATCACAATTTTGTTTTTCCACTTATCCTTTTAAACACCCTGCCAATGAGTCTGAGACTGATTGAAGTTGATTGGTTTTAGTCTTAGTTGCTAGCATTTAGCTTTACAGAGCGCATAATTTGATCTCTTCTATGTAGAAATTGTATAAAGCAGACTAGAAAAAATTTTGCTGCCCTGATGTATTTTTAAAAAAGAACATAAGCCAATATTCATTTTTGGAGCATAATTCTATAAGAAGTTGAGTAAGAAAATGTGGTTGTTGTTCTCCTGACAGTGTATTTCATAGATTAGGGTCACATATCGAACACCTTTATTTGAATGTATAAACCTATTGTCCTTTAATTTCTTTAAAAAATTTTAGACAACTATGTGTTTGGCCTATGCTACTTTTCATGAAAATTCAGTTCAGTTTAGTTCAGTCACTCAATCGTGTCCAACTCTTTGTGACCCCATGGACTGCAGCATGCCAAGCTTGCCTGTAGATCACCAACTCCTGGAGTTTATTCAAAGTCATGTACATTGAGTTGGTGATGCCATCCAACCATCTCATCCTCTGTCATCCCCTTCTTCCACCTTACTGCAAAACTATTTATACACATGTGACATTTCCCATTCTTAAGAATGTCAATTTATAAAAAAGAAAATTAGACATTTAATTCCTCTGGGGAAAATGTAATGTCATCTACTGGTTCTACATTAGCTAGAGAATAAATAGCCAAAGTGGTATAATTTAATGTGAAATCTAAGGTCCTATACAAAGTGGAAGTGATGGAATTCCAGTTGAACTATTTCAAATCCTAAAAGATGATGCTCTGAAAGTGCTGCACTCAATAGGGCAACAAATTTGGAAAACTAAGCAGTGGCTACAAGACTGCAAAGGTCCGTTTTTATTATAATCTCAAGGAAAAGCAATGCCAAAAAATACTCAAATTATTGCTCAATTACACATAAGTGCACATGCTAGTAAAGTGATGCTCAAAATTCTCCAAGCCAGGATTCAGCAATAAAGAACCTTGAACTTCCAGATGTTCAAGCTGGTTTTAGAAAAGGCAGAGGAACCAGAGATCAAATTGCCAACATCCGCTGGATCATAGAAAAAGCAAGAGAGTTCCAGAAAAACATCTATTTCTGCTTTATTGACTATGCCAAAGCCTTTGACTGTGTGGATCAATATAAACTGTGGAAAATTCTGAAAGAGAAGGGAATACCAGACCACCTGACCTGCCTTTTGAGAAATCTGTATGCAGGTCAAGAAGCAACAGTACGAACTGGACATGGAACAACAGACTGGTTCCAAATAAGAAAAGGAATACATCAAGGCTGTATATTGTCACCCTGCTTATTTAACTTCTATGCAAAATACATCACGAGAAATGCTGGGCTGGAAGAAGCACAAGCTGAAATCAAGATTGCCAGGAGAAATAGCAATAACCTCAGATATGCAGATGACACCACCCTTATGGCAGAAAGTAAAGAACTAAAAAGCCTCTTGATGAAAGTGAAAGATGAGAGTGAAAAAGTTGGTTTAAAGCTCAACATTCAGAAAACTAAGATCATGACATCTGATCCCATCACTTCATGTCAAATAGATGGGGAAACAGTGGATGACTTTATTTTTCTGGGCTCTAAAATTATTGCAAATGATGATTGCAGCCACGAAATTAAAAGATGCTTACACCTTGGGCTTCCCTGGTGGCTCAAAGGTCAAAGTGTCTGCCTCCAATGCAGGAGACCTGGGTTCGATCCTGGGGTCGGGAAGATCCCCTGGAGAAGGAAGTGGCAATCCACTCCAGTATTCTTGCCTGGAGAATCCCATGGACGGAGAAGCCTAGTAAGTTACAATCCACGGGGTCACAAAGAGTCGGACACGACTGAGCGACTTCACCTTCACCTTTACTCCTTGGAAGGAAACTTATGACCAACCTAGATAGCATATTTAAAAGCAGAGACATTACTTCACCAACAAAGGTCCATCTAGTCAAGGCTATAGTTTTCCCAGTGGTCATGTGTGGATGTGAGAGTTGAACTATAAAGAAAGCTGAGTGCAGAAAAATTGATGCTTTTGAACTGTGGTGTTGGAGAAGACTCTTGAGAGTCCCTTGGACAGTAAGGAGATGCAATCAGTCCATCCTAAAGGAGATCAGTCCTGGGTGTTCATTGGAAAGACTGATGTTTAAGCCGAAACTCCAATAGTTTGGCCACCTGATGCTAAGAGCTATGAGAGTCCCTTGGACAGTAAGGAGATGCAATCAGTCCATCCTAAAGGAGATCAGTCCTGGGTGTTCATTGGAAAGACTGATGTTTAAGCCGAAACTCCAATAGTTTGGCCACCTGATGCTAAGAGCTGACTCACTGTAAAATACCATGATGCTGAGAAAGATTGAGTACAGGATGAGAAGGGTATGACAAAATGAGATGGTTGGATGGCATCACTGACTCAATGGACTGGGTTTGCGTGGACTCCAGGAGTTGGTGATGGACAGGGAGGCCTGGGCATGCTGTGGTTCATTGGGTTGCAAAGAGTTGGACACAATTGAGCAACTGAACTGAACTGAACTAATCAAAGAAATGCTTTATCTTTTTAATATTAAATCCTAATTAGCTTTTGTTCAGTGATGCTATTTTTTGTCAAATATAGCATGGATAAACATTCCTTTTTCTGTAAATTTAACTGGTTGCTGAAACAAAATAATAGTTTTTATGATGGATTTTTAAAGTTTATAGCATATTAATATATTCTATTTATA
>SJYC01107876.1:0-10607 GCA_006408675.1 Madoqua kirkii
TTCAATTAAAAAAAGAAAACAAATAGAATGAAGATGTGTATAAGAGACAGGATATAAGGTATGATTCTAAGTGATCTTTTCCATATTGAGAATTAGCTACCTCAATATCATTAACTGTATATTATTAATTAAATAATCCTTCATTTTTCTATGTTTTTTATGGTCTCATTTATTATTTATTAAATCACCTAATTCTCAGTTATTTCTGTTTCAGTGATCTATCTGTCCTTGAGCAAGGGTTTATTGTTTTATTTATGAAAAGCCCCTTCACACACTCCTTAATGGATCACAGCCTTATTGTGGCAAAGAGGTTTGCTTAACTCAATGAAACAGTGAGCCATGCTATGCAGGACCCATCCAAGACAGACAGGTCAAAGAGAAGAGTTCTAACAAAACATGGTCCACTGAAGGAGGAAACAGCAACCCACTCCAGAGCTCTTGTCTGGAGAACCCCATGGATAGTATGAAAAAGCAAAAAGATATGACACTGGAAAATGAGCCCTACAGGTTAGAAGGTATCCAATACTCCACTTGGGAATTCAGTTCAGTTCAGTTCAGTCACTCAGTCATGTCTGACTCTTTGGCAACCCCATGAATTGCAGAACGCCAGGCCTCCCTGTTCATCACCAACTCCTGGAGTTCACTCAAACTCAGGCCCATTGAGTCAGGTGATGCCATCCAGCCATCTCATCCTTTATCATCCCCTTCTCCTCCTGCCCCCAATCCCTCCCAGCATCAGAGTCTTTTCCGATGAGTCAACTCTTTGCATGAGGTGGCCAGAGTAATGGAGTTTCAGCTTTAGCATCACTCCTTCCAAAGAACACCCAGGGCTGATCTCCTTTAGAATGGACTGGTTGCATCTCCTTGCAATCCAAGGGACTCTCAAGAGTCTTCTCCAACACCACAGTTCAGAAGCATCAATTCTTCAGCACTCAGCTTTCTTCATTGTCCAACTCTCCCATCCATACATGACTGCTGGAAAAACCATAGCCTTGACTAGATGGACATTTTGCAGAAGGCATATTAACAGTTCAAGAAGGAAAGAAGTGGATGGGCCAAAGCGGAAACAGCTTTCCGTTGTGGATGTCTAGTGGTGCAAGTAAAATCCAAAGCTGTAAAAAGAGTATTGCATAGGAACCTGAAATGTTAGGTCCATCAGTCAAGGTAAATTGGACGTTGTCAAGCAGGAGATGGCAAGATGGAACACTGACACCTTATGAATCAGTGAACTAAAATGGATGGGAAAGGACAAATTTAACTCAGATAACCATTATATCTACTACTGTGGGCAAGAAAAACTTAGAAGAAATGGAGTAGTCCTCATAGTCAATAAATGAGTCCAAGTTGCAATGTGTTTGTGTATGTTAGTTGCTTAGTCATGTCCGATTCTTTGCAACCCCTGGACTCTAGCCCTCTGGGTTCCTGTATCCACGGGATTCTCCAGGCAAGAATACTGTAGTGAGCTGCCATTCCTTCTCCAGGGGATTTCCTAATCCTAGGATCAAACTTGGGTCTCCTGTGTTGCAGGCAGAGTCTTTACCATCTGAACCAACAGGGAAGCTACTGAAATGCAGTAATTGGGTGCAACCTCAAAAACAACAGAATGATCTAGGTTTGTTTCCAAGGCAAACCATTCAACATCACAAGTAATCCAAGTCTATGCACCAACCACTAATGCCAAAGAAACTCAAGTTGACCAGTTCTATGAAGACTTACAACTTCTAGAACTAATATCAAAAAATAGAGAGAGAGAGAGAGATGTCCTTTTCATCATATGGGATTAGAATGCAAAAGTAGGAAGTCAAGCGATACCTGGAGTAACAGGCAAGTTTGTACTTAAGAGTACAAAATGAGGCAGGGCAAAGATTATAATAGAGTTCTGTCAAGAGAACACACTGGTCATAGGAAACACCCTTTTCCAACACCCCAAGGGATGATGATTCTACACATGAACACCACTAGATGGTCAATACTGAAATCAGATTGATTATGTTCTTGCAGCCAATGATGGGAAAAGTTTATACAGTCAGCAAAATCAGACTTGGAGCTGATGGTGGTTTAGATCCTGAGCTCCTTATTTCAAAATTCAAACTTAAATTGAAGAATGTAGGGAAAACCACTAGGCCATTCACCTATGACCTAAATCAAATCCCTTATGATTATATAGTGGAAGTGACAAATAGATTCAAGGGATAGATCTGGTAGACAGAGTGCCTGAAGAACTATGGACAGAAGTTTATAACATTGTACAGGAGACAGTGACCAAAACCATCCCAAAGAAAAAGAAGTGCAAGACAGCAAAGTGTTTGTCTGAGGAGGCTTTATAATTAGCTGAGGAAATAAAACTGAAAGGCAAGGGAGAAAGGAAAAGATACACCTGAATGCAGAGTTCCAAAGAATAGCAATAAGAGACAAGAAGACCTTCCTTAGTTGAACAATGCAAAGAAATAGAGGAAAACAATAGAATAGGGAATATTAGAGATCTATTCAAGAAAATTGGAAATGGCAAGGGAACATTTCATGCAAAGATGCTCATGATAAAGGACAGAAATGGCAAGGACCTAACAGAAGCAGAAGATATTAAGAAGAGGTGGCAAGAATACACAGAAGAACTATACAAGATATGTCTCAAAGACCTGGATAACCACAATGGTGTGGTCACTCACCTAGAGCCAGACATCCTGGAATGTAAAGTCAAGTGGGCCTTAGGAAGCATTGCTATGAGCAAAGCTAGTGGAAGTGATGGAATTCCAGCTAAACTATTTAAAATCCTAAAAGATGATGCTGTTAAGTGCTGCACTCAATATGTCAGCAAGTTTGGAAAACTCAGCAATGGCCACAGGACTGGAAAAGTTCAGTTTTCATTCCAATTCCAAAGAAGGGGAATGCCAAACAATGTTCTTTTTGAGCCTATTTCACATGCTAGTAAGGTTATGTTCAAGCAGTATGTGAACCAAGAATTTCCAGATGTTCAAGCTTTATTCTGAAGAGGCAGAGGAACTAGAGACCAAATTGCCAACATTTGCTGGATCATAGGGAAAGCAGGGGGCTTCCAGTAAAACATCTACTCCTGCTTCATTGACTATGCCAAACACCTTTGACTGTGTGGATCACAACAAACTGTGGAAAATTCTTAAAGAGATGGCAATATCAGACCACCTTACCTGTCTCCTGAGAAACCTGTATGTGATCAAGAAACAACACTTAGAACTAGACATGGAACAACTAATTCAAAACTGGGAAAGGAGTACATCAACTCTGTATATTGTCATTATTCTTATTTAATTTTATATGCAAAGTACATCATGCAAAATGCCAGGCTGGATGAATTATAAGCTGGAATCAAGATTGCCAGGATAAATATCAATGACCTCAAATATGCAGAGGCTACTACTCTAATGGCAGAAATATAAGGGGAACTAAAGAGCCTCATGATGAAAATATAAGAGGAGAGTGAAAAAGCTAGCTTAAAGCTCAATATTCAAAAAACTAAGATCATGGCATCCAGTCCCATCACTTCATGTCAAATAGATGGGGAAACAATGCAACAGTGAGAGACTTTATTTACTTGGTCTCCAAAATCACTGCAGATGGTGCACAGCCATGAAATTAAAAGACACTTGTTCTTAGAAGGAAAGCTACAACAAACCGAGATAGCATATTAAAAAGCAGAGACATTGCTTTACCAACAGAGGTCTGTCTAGTCAAAGCTATGGTTTTTTCAGTAGTCATATAAGGATGTGAGAGTTCAACCATACAGAAGGCTGAGCGCCAAAGAATCGTTGCTTTCAAATTGTGGTGCTGGAGAAGATTCTTGAGAGTCCCTTGGACTTCAAGGAAATAAATCAAGATCAGACACAACTTAGTGATTGAACAATAATCCTTCTCACAGCCTAAGTTTTAAAAATGGTCTTCCTATTTTTTCTATCAACCTTAAAACTTTTGACAATCTGAAAGTTGACTTGAATTTTCATTTTTTTAATTTATAAAAACAACAGAAAACTGTTAAAACTGTATCAATTTTCACTGAATGTTTCCCTCTGTATTTATTCACATCATTTTTTCTCATTATAAAAGTTCATTTCAATTGCTCAGTGGTGTCTGACTCTGTGACCTCATGAACCAGAGCACGCCAGGCCTCCCTGTCCATCACCAACTCCTGGTGTCCACCCAAACCCATGTCCACTGAGTTGGTGATGCCATCCAACCATTTCATCCTTTGTCATACCCTTTTCCTCCTGCCTCCAATCCCTCCTAGCATCAGGGTCTTTTCAAATGAGTCAGCTCTTCACATCAGGCGGCCAAAGTTTTAGAGTTTCAGCTTCAACATCAGTCCTTCCAATGAACACCTAGGACTGATTTCCTTTAGGATGAACTGATTGGATCTCCTTGCAGTCCAAGGGACTCCTAAGAGTCTTCTCCAACACCACAGTTCAAAAGCATCAATTCTTCAATGCTCAGCTTTCTTCACTGTCCAACTCTCACATCCATACATGACCAGTGGAAAAACCATAGCCTTCACTAGACAGATCTTTGTTGACAAAGTAATGTCTCTGCTTTTTAATATGCTGTCTAGATTGGTCATAACTTTCCTTTCAAAGAGTAAGCGTCTTTTAATTTCATGGCTGTAATCACTATCTGCAGTGATTTTGGAGCCCAAAAAAGTAAAGTCAGCCACTATTCCCATGTTTCCCCATCTATTTGCCATGAATTGATGGGACCGGATGCCATGATCTTCGTTTTCTGAATGTTCAGCTTTAAGCCAACTTTTTTACTCTCCTCTCTCACTTTCATTAAGAGGCTCTTTAAGTCTTCTTTGTTTTCTGCCATAAGGGTGGTGTCATCCGCATATCTGAGGTTATTGATATTTCTCCTGGAAATCTTGATTCCAGCTTGTGCTTCCTCCAGCCCAGAGTTTCTCATGATGTACTCTGCATATAAGTTAAATAAGTAGGATGACAGTATATAGCCTTGATGTACTCCTTTTCCTATTTGGAACCAGTCTGTTGTTTAATGTTCAGTTCTAACTGTTGCTTCCTGACCTGTATGCTAACTGTTGCTTCCTGACCTGTATGCAGGTTTCTAATAAAAGTAGTACCTGCTTAATTAAAAGAAGAAAATTACTGAATAAAAAAAGAGTTAAAAAGATTTTTCATTGTTGCTCTAAAATATAAGCATAGTTAACCTTTTACAGTACTTTCTTTTAGATATTTTGGTCTTGCTAGTTGTAAGGATATGGTACAAATTCATTTTTGTGCCATATTTTGCAGATATTTACTGACCACTTATTTTGCCAGTTTTCTTCCTAGGCATTGAGTCGAGCTCTGGTTTCACAAAATAAACAAATCCTGCCTTCATTTATTATCATAATAATAAATGATGTTATCATAATCTGTTTTTGTAGTTTTGCATAATCTTCAAATGTATTACTGTAATAACTGCAAATTTCATTGGGTGAATCAGTTTCTATAGTCATTTTCCTATAGTTGTGTGTTAGTTGCTCAGTTGTGTCCGACTCTGCAATCCCATGGACTGTAGCCTGCCAGAATGGAATTCCATGGAATTCTTCAGGTAAGAATTCTGGAGTGGGTTGCATCTCCAGGGGATCTTCCTGATCCAGGGATTGAACCCAGGTCTCCTGCACTGCAGGCTGATTCTTTACCAACTGAATCACCAGGGAATTCCCAATTTTTCAATGTTATTTTTTCCGTAGTTAGAGCACCTTTTAAGATACATTTCTTGAAATGGAGTAATTTGGCTAAAGGACATGGACATATTTAAGACTCGACACAAACTTTGAAGTTGTCTTTCAAACAGCTAGTACCAACTCTCATGCCACTGAAAATGGACAATAGGAAATTTTTTTTTATGAATTTGCTGGCAATGATTGTAAACACTGAAAACTGTTTTCATTATTTTGATAGGTGCTTCATTTTAATTTTCCCTTTTTTTGCTGCCTAGCAAGTTTGAGGCCATGGGATCGCAGAGTCGGACACGACTAAGCGACTGAATTGAACTGAGCAAGACTGAGTTGTATACGTGTGTTTTATTGGAGGACAATTACTTTACAATGTTGTGGTGGTGGTGGTGTGTGTGTGTGCTTTAAGTAAGGTTAAATAAATGCATTTCTTTTTAAAATTTATCTGTTCAGGAAATTCCCTAGTGGTCCAGTGGTCAGGACTCTGCGCTTCCATTGCAGGGAGCCCAGGTTTGATCCCTGGTCTGGAAACTAGAATCCCACAAGCACCATGATGTGGCTACAGGAAAAAAAAAATTATCTGTTCATGACTTTTGTCTTATTAAGGTGCTTATGCTTTCATTTCATGTGGACAAGCTCTTTATGGAATAAAGACACAGCCTGTTTTGGTATATACTCTCCCTCAGACTTATGTCAAAGGAGAAAATGATCACTGAGCTTTGTGCCCTGAGGTCAAAGGCTTAAGCCATCTTCCCATTTCCAGGTTCCAGCCCAGCCTATGGCACATGGCAGGTTTTGTACACACGACACAATGGAGGCACACTAGATGCCAATTGGTGGATTGGACTCTGGAGGTCCAGAGACACTGAGAGTAACAATAGCAATCTTGGCTTTTTAAACTAAGCCTGGGCCAAGAAATGACTTCCTAATAAACCAAAATCTGTTTTTTCTTTTTTTTTTTAATGGCTAGAGAAAGATAGCTTCCCTGGTGGCTCAGAGGTTAAAGCATCTGCCTCCAATGCGGGAGACCCGGGTTCGATCCCTGGGTCAGGAAGATCCCCTGGAGAAGGAAATGGCAATCCACTCCAGTATTCTTGCCTGGAGAATCCCACGGACAGAGAAGCCTAGTAGGTTACAGTCCACGGGGTCGAAAAGAGTCGGACACAACTGAGTGACTTCACCTCACGTCACCTCAGAGAAAGATAATTTTATAGCCAGAGGACAAATGGGTGCACATAATTGGATAACATCTGAAAGTGAAAGGGAAGCCGCTCAGTCGTGTCCGACCCTTAGCGACCCCATGGACTGCAGCCCACCAGGCTCCTCCGTCCATGGGATTCTCCAGGCAAGAGCACTGGAGTAGGGTGCCATTTCCTTCTCTGAGCTATTAGGCAGGCAGCTTAGATCTAACTCTGAACAAGCCCGAACCTGCCGGAGACTAGGAGCCCACTCCTCAAGGAAAGGATGTTGAGAAAGGTTGTTGTGTGGAAGGAAATAAATGAAAGCAACAAAGCAAAGTAACAAGTATTCTACATCCATAGTGTATAAGGTATGTTGTTGGCCTTGGTGGGTGATTTTAAAAGATCCGTGGCCCCTCTATAGTTTATATAATTATTCACTTCAGAAACTTAAGCAAATCAAATGTGTATTCCTATAGAATTCTTATACACACACATACTTATATACACATATAACACTGAGACCTATTGAAAAGCATGGGAAAAAGCAATTCCTAAATCAGGGAAGTCTAAAGGATTCTGGAACCTGCCTCGTCTCTCCTCATAATGACCAGTTACTTTAGGTCACGGCATTTGTGAGAGGAAGAGAAGAAGAGGTCTTCATGGCAATAGTGAATTTTGTATCCTTCCCTCTTACTTCCGACTTTCTCAGAGCTCTGAGCCAGAAGCTGGCAGGATCCCATACCAAGAAGAGAAAAAGAGGAAACCAAGAGGGAACGATCTTCTACAGTAGCTGAAGTCTACTTTGTTGTACTATTTTGAGGGGTCACATGGGAAAATGTTTATTGCATACATTATAGAATAATTTGCGTTAGGGAAATTCTGTATGCCAACATGAATGCATATAAGACATGGTTCCTATTTTCAAGGGTAAAAGCAGCTGCTCACCTACTATTGTAGGGGCATGCCCCTAATGTCCCTAACCTCGACAGAACCATTCATTTTCTTTCTGGTGACTTTAACAATTTTGCGCATGCATTCATGCTCAGCTGCTTCAGTCCTGCCCAACTCTTTGCAACCCTATGGACTGAAGCCCGCCAGGCTCTTCTATCCATGGGATTCTCCAAGTAACAATACTGGAGTGGGTTGCCATTTCCCGAGTACTATTTACTGAACACTTATTATGTCCTAGATAATTTACCCAGAGCACTGGTTATATTATTACTTAATGATCCTTTCAGGCCCAGTTCATTGTTACTTTTATTGACCCGTACATAACCTCAAGTTTAATTAATAATTTATTCCATGACTAATTTTTAATTGATAATTATTAGTACATCACTCATTCTGTTCACTCCTTTAACGCAGCACTTCTCATTCTGTAGTCTACATTTCTGGCTGTCCCTCTATACACTGAGCTCAGTAAGGGCAGCACCTGTATTTCACTCCAATTTCTTAGCATTTGGTAGCTCCTAAGTATTCTGTTGTGTGAATATTGCGTGGAACTCCATGACTTCAAACACACTGAAGAATCATGAAATTTTTGAGCCAAGAAAGGAGAAAGATTTAACTGGAAAATGTAACTTGCCTGAGGTCACATGAATCTGGTAAAATGAGATTAGAATCGAGTTGCCTTGCTTTTCAGTTCACTATTGTTTCTTCTATCATGGAAAATGCTACCAAAACATAACTAAATATCTTTTATCTCCCAATCTCCCAGCTCCACCCAAACCTCTTCAGTTCATGGCCTTTGGGCCTTCAGTCTGCTTCTGTGATATTGGATTTCCTAAAACAATGTTTGTTTGTTTTTAATATATAGCTTTCCTTTCACAACTTCACATTCCAAACAGACAAAAATCCAAACTCCAAATTGGTTGGCTTTTGCTAGCAATGTAAAAGTTGGGAGAACCCTCTGCCGGTATTTTCACTAACAAGCTCTTTCCACAAGTACACTTTAATCCAGCCCAATCAAACTGCTTGTCAACACACACACTATGCTCTGTCTTCAACATCTGAGACTTCATATTCGTTCTGACTAGTGTCCTTCCTTCTAACCAACCTGGTGCACTTTAATTACCTGTTCCCCTTCTGGACTGGTTGCTTCTAACACAGAGTAGAGAGATGTGGCTTTAGTGATGCAGTAGTTGAAGTGAATTTTGCAGTCCAGCACATGGGGCACAGACCTCCAAAATGTGCAGTGAATAACTGTGTCTTAGGAAACATCACAGACATCTAACTTACTCATTAGAATTGTAAGTAATGCTTTACCAAACTTTTCTATTTGGAGGAAAAATAAGCATATTGGCTCACTCAGCCTTTTTTTCTTTTTTCCTTTAGTTCTATTTCATGTTATGACTCTGCCATTCTCTGTGAACTCCACATTCTCCCAGCACCCCTGCCCCTGACACTCGTGGGAGAGGAATCCACAAATTCCTTTGGGGCTCCATCACTGGAGCAAGTTCTCAGGAGCTGGAGAAGGTCTGGGCTGCAAACAGGAAGTTTCTGTACTTCTGGCCACTTTGTTCCCCGGGGCAAAAGCTGCAGAGTCCACCTTGGAGACTTGAGAATGACAGAACAAAACTAACCTTCACTATGCCCCATCTGCAGCTTTTCTGTGTGGACATTTTGACCCAGTGCCACTTAGGGATTTCGCTCTCCAGAACTGGTATCTAGTGTGCACATCAGAAGAACATGCAGCAAAACATCAGGTATGAACCCTCCTTACGTTCCTCTTCACTTGAATCGTTCTGAATTTTTAAGTTTTGAAAGCATCCATAGGAACTTTCTCTTTGGAAGGCCGAGGGCCAAAGAGAAACAGAGGCTGGCCACCTGGTCTCGAAATCCTTTTTTCTTCCCTCAGTGACCAAGACTTCATCTTGGCCTCTGAGCTCTTAAGAGGGGCAGGTGGCAGCTTTCCTCTGCCTCCGTACCTGGCCTCGTCAAGGACACTCATTAGTCTCCAATCTTCCAGAGCTGTGGGGGACTACCGGCCACGCGACCCAGGCCCTTGCCCGGGCATGGGGACTCCGTGGACTGCGCTGGCCCGTGTGTTGGAAGAGGGGAGTGGGCCAGCCCAGGCATGACCCCAGCTCCAGCCAGTGGGGGCGGGCAGTCCAATGGGCAGCCTCGCTCCGGAGGCGGGCTCAGGCCGGAAGCCACCCCGCGGCACAGAGGCCCCGCGAGACGGCGCCCGCGCCCCCGCCTTCTCCGGCAAGGGCTCCGCGGCCAAGGGCGGCAGGGGCCAGTCCGCCGGGTCCCCGCCGCGCTCTTTGTCCGGGCCGCGCGCGGGCGGACGCGTGCGCCCCCCGGGTGAAGGGAGGCGCGGAGAGACCGCACGGGAGCGCGCGGGAACAGCTCGCGCCCGCCGGCCGCCGGCGGCGCGCGCCCCTCCGCCAGGCAAGCAGCGAGCGAGAGCGCGCGCCGTCGCCGCGCCCGCCCCTCCCCCCGCGCTCGCCTCGGAACTTGCTGACTGCGCGGCCGGGAGGAGCCGAGCCGGGCGGCGGCGGCGGGAGGCCACAGCGCGCGGGGGTCTCCCGCGTCCCCTCAGCCTCGCCGGGAGCTCGCGCCCTCGCCCAGCCGGGCTCCCACCCCCCCTTTTTTCCGAAGGCGCTGGGCGGCGCCACCCTCCGGCCGGAGCCCGGCACTGCACAACCCCCTCCGACTTTCAATGTTCCACACTCCCCGGCCAGAGCCTCCTCGGCTTCTTTTTTTCCCTCCCCCCCCTTTCCCCC
>SJYC01107877.1:0-13644 GCA_006408675.1 Madoqua kirkii
GGCCGGGGCGGCGGCGGTGGGGGAGGGGGCGGGGGCGGGCAGCTTTGTTCGCGCCGGGCGCCCGCGCCGCCGGTGTCCGCGAGCCGCCGCGGGGCCGGCCGGGCTGCTCGCATCACTTGGCGCCCGGCGCGGCGAGCGCTGCCCGCGGCCCCCGCGCGGCCCTCCCCACAAAGGGCCGCCGAGCTGCGTGGCCGCCGCCGGCCGCGGCTCGCCTCGGCGGGCGCGGAAATTTGTTGCACTTCTTGAGGCTTTGTTTGTTTGTTTTTCCTCTGAATTTTTTTTTTTTTTTGGTTATTTTGGACAAAATGTCGGTCTGTGATGTAAAAATTGAGCGAGGAACCTTGATGGCATGGGGAGCTTTGCAGAAGGTGCAGTTTGAATTCTCTTTTTCCCAGGGTGGCAGCTTGGTCTTGGCCGGATGAATCTTCGCTGTTGGCCGTGGCTAGAACAGCTTGTTAGTTGATTTTTAAAATTCCTAAGTGTTGTATTTAAAGGCTTACGTGCACAGAGGAGGAATCACCACCTTAAATAAGCATATGGGCGATTAACAGGGTATGTTTTCCTCTCGGAAAAGGAATTTGGTAGCTTTGACCAATGTCAGTGTGTAAATATTTAGACGTTATTAGTGACTTTTTAACATTTTTCAGCGAGATCTGTTATTTACAGTGTGTCATATGTTATTAATGCTCGTTCCCTAAGTTCCCTGGCAAATCTGTTTCATGCCTTCTGAGAAAGTAGACAATTGATAGATTGTCCAAGGGATGGAAAAAAATGTGAGTGGGTTTTCTAACTTGAGTTCGGTAAATCCCTGAACGCTGCCGTTGTGAGACACATCACCTCCCCTGTAACCTTGCTGTACGATGAGATAAGTGTGAACACTTTTGAAGCGTTTTCACTAAAACACGATTTTAGGTGAAGATTAAGAGAGGAAGATGCTGTTGGTTTATTTCTTAGACTTACATTTCCTTTCTTTCCCCGTTTTTTCCTTAAAAGTTTTCCAAGAAATAACTTCACCAAGATGTCCAGTGATCGGCAGAGGTCCGATGATGAGAGCCCCAGCACCAGCAGTGGTAGTTCAGATGCAGACCAGCGAGACCCAGCCGCTCCAGAGCCTGAAGAACAAGAAGAAAGAAAACCTTCTGCCACTCAGCAGAAGAAAAACACCAAACTCTCTAGCAAAACCACTGCTAAATTATCCACTAGTGCTAAAAGGTAACGTGTGAAAAAAGGATTAAGCACGTTGTCAGTTTGTCTTCCAGATGGACGCTTTTGTTGATTTAACATCAGTAGCAATAGTTCAGAAATATTTCCTTTGCCATCGGTTTTGTCTGGACTTGAATGAGTTGTCATTCTTTTTAGGTGGTATATAAGCCACCTCCCTAGAATGAGACTTTTAAGCAAACTTGTTCTGTTCTTCGGTAACTTCAGAGAGAGTGTCCTTGAGTAGAGATTGGAGTAACATCTGACAGATGAAGGAGTTGGCAAGGAGAATTTGGTGATCCCAGATTAGCTGGTACATTTGAGGATGTTGTCTTTTTATCAGTAATATTCATCTTCATTGAAGGTGACACTTAGAGAGATCAGTGCCTCTCTTCATGAAACTTAATGATCACAAATGGTCATGTTTGCTAGAAAATTTTTAAATTTGGGGCCTTGGCTGTATTTGAAGGCAGATTTTAAAATTGTACTTCAAGTCTGTTTTCAGTTTTTACAGGCATGACCTTAAGTCATTCATCTCAGGTTTTACTGTTTCTAATTAAGCTATGGCCATACCTCCGTGTCCTTGTGAGAGTAGGTAAAACTGAAAAGTAGCCCTTTACATGTTAGGTGGCACTTGGTGATTGAGAAGTTTGCCATTATGCCTCTTCACTCTAAAATTTGTGGACATGCTTGACATGTTAATACTCAACAGCAGGAGAAGCATATTTTGTTGGATATAAGTGAAAGATCATTTGTTTTCTGTTGATTTATATTTCTGTGATAGTGAAAAAAAAAAAGATGCTGTCAGTGGGACTCCAATCAATGGTAGTAGTAAGTGGAATACCTGTGAATTTTAGTAATTACACATCAGGTGTTCCTATAGCATTAGCTGATATCGACATTTTATTGATTTTTGTTGATCTCAACCAAAAGAAAAAGAAAATATAAAAGCTGATCAAATGTCGGCGTTCTGTTAACGATAGTCTGTGGATTTTCACCTCTATTGTATCAATAATCAAGTGTTAATAACTAGAATATTTTATGAAATAACAGCAGTCCATGAGATAATTTAAAATCCTTCTCAGTTTCTTACAATCTTGTTGATGAACATACGAAACATAGCTTAAGTTTGGAAAGCATTGTAAATCTGAAAATAAGAACTGCTCTTTTTCCTCTTACCTCAAGGCTTGTCTCTGTTTTCTCCCAAATTTATTAAATTTAAGTGCTGGTCAGGGGAAACAGATTTACTTAAGTACAAATATCAGAATTCTTTGAAAGTTTTTCACTGGTAAAAATATTTGTAAATTTCAAACTTTTTTTCTGACAGGTAAAATACTGTCAAAATTATTAATGTGCACTTGTAGTTAGCTTGTTAATTTTCACCTTGGTAAAGTGTCTTGGAGTCATTGTCAAATATATTCTAGTGCTTTCCCTCCTCCCTTCTGGTCTCATTTGCATATAAGCTTGAAAAGAGAATTTCTCTGGTAAAAAGTGCTTTCAAATACATTTTACATCCTTTTCTGAGTACAAGTGGAGGGCTAGTTCTCAAATCAGGTGTGAATGTCTTCCTTACTTACGGTAGCAAGTGAGAAAAAAAGCTGCGAAGTTTCTGTTCAGGGATTTGGGTTATGCCTCTGAGAACAAAGAGGGAGCAGCCATGTTAGCATTACTGAGGGCGAAGCCAGCCGTGCATTTAACTGCATGGTGGTAGAGGGCAGTGTAATTCCCCGGCTATTCTGTAGACTCTCAAATCCTTTTTGTCTGTTCTCATTTCACTAACAGAATTCAGAAGGAGCTAGCTGAAATAACCCTTGATCCTCCTCCTAACTGCAGGTAAGAAGCACATTACGTTGTTTTAATGTCAAATTGTGGAAAAATATCCAGAGATTCATGTATCGCTGTTGGATATTTGTGCTGCAGAAGAGGCTACATTTGCTTCTTGTCAGCTTTGCAAGTGGATTGAACAAAAATTGTCTTGGGTGAATCAAATAAATTTGGGAGGAAAGAAATCTTTTTAGAGTGTATCATACATTTTGAACTTATGAATATATTGATTTTTGCTTCTTGCTGGGATTAGTATGAACGGTGCTGATTTTTATTCTGTTGTAATTGTTCTGTAGTGTGTTTATTCAGAAGTATATTGCAGAAACTTTTAAAATTTTGCTAAGCTTTAAGTTACTGCTCGTGTGCAATCTGAACTGACCTTCCAAATTTAGAAATTGCTGAATGTGGTGATACAAAAATGTAAATGCAGTAAACAGGAGTATAGTTGTTTCTGTTTGATTTATTCAGTAACTTGCCTTTGGGATAGAGTTTATGTGCTAAGCTAATGGTTTTAGCTCCTGTTTTCTAGAGAATGCATTGTTGGAATTATTTACATTTTAATCAAATGGTTTAATTTCTTGGGAAAATCCTTAGTATTTTTGGTACTAGAAATATGTGTATGAAAGACAGTGAATGAGTTGGAATTTGTGGGAAGAAGTCATTTCAGTGAAACTCATGTAGAATGATTTAAGATTGTTGGTTGGTATAAGGTGGATTAAAGGTAACTGGTTTATAATTTTTTCCCTGAAATATTATTTAAATTCCTCTTAGTGCTCAGTTTTTCATCTGTGACTGTATGACTTCCAAAATTCATCAAACTTAGAAAAACTGTCTTGTAGATAATTTGCATGGAGATAGGTACTCAGAAACCAGTGTTACGGTTTGATATGAAAGTGTTTTCTTGTCTTACCTATGTTTTTCTACAAGTTGTGTTCACTAGTGGTGATCAAACCTATTTCTGAAATCTACTTGAGATATAATAGGATGTAATCCAACCGCTTCTTATTGTGCATGTTAACTGGGTCCTCTGATAAGGTGATCTGATGTTTATTTGCTTATATTAATATTTGTAATCAGACATTTCAATTCAAAATGGAAACATGAATGTAAGCGAATTTTAAACAGATAGTAGTATGTCAGATATCAAAGTAGTACTTAGGAGCTATCTGCTCTGTCCAGTAATGTAGCCACTAACCACTTGTGGCTATTGAGCGCTTCAGTTGTAGTCCAAAATGAGATGTTGTGTAAGTGTAAAATACACATCAGAATTTGAAAATATTATGAAGAAAAGAATGCAAAATATTTTACTGATTTTCAAAAAATATTTATTACATGTTGAAAAACTGATATTTTGACATGTTGGGTTTGGGTTATTTCGGTATGTAAAATGTTTTAAAATTAATTTACTTTTTAGATGTGTATAAGAGACAGCTTCTAACACAGAGTAGAGAATGGAAACATGAATGTAAGCGAATTTTAAACAGATAGTAGTATGTCAGATATCAAAGTAGTACTTAGGAGCTATCTGCTCTGTCCAGTAATGTAGCCACTAACCACTTGTGGCTATTGAGCGCTTCAGTTGTTGTCCAAAATGAGATGTTGTGTAAGTGTAAAATACACATCAGAATTTGAAAATATTATGAAGAAAAGAATGCAAAATATTTTACTGATTTTCAAAAAATATTTATTACATGTTGAAAAACTGATATTTTGACATGTTGGGTTTGGGTTATTTCGGTATGTAAAATGTTTTAAAATTAATTTACTTTTTCCTGTTTAAATACGGTTACTAGACAATTTAAAATTACATATGTGGCTCATATTGTATTTCTGTTGAACAGCACTGCTTTAGAGAATAAATAAATCAGTATTTCCTTTCAGGCTTCTAAATGGTGTGTCAAATCTGTAGCCATTTAGGGAGGTCAGGTTAAATTTGCTCTCTGGAAGAATTACTTAACATGGAGAATGTATTCTGGTATTTCTTATTATAGAACATGTAAAGATCTGTCGGTTCAAAAGTCTTTATTGTTTTAAAATTGCATATAAGGTCAAACATTTTTTAAAGGTTTTTGTTGATTTTCTGCAAATGGCATAAACTATTAAATAGTGTTCATGTGTGAATCTAGTAAGCCCAATAGACACGTGCTGGGTGCCCTGAGAACAATATGTTGCAGTTACTGAAGAAATGTGCTCTGTTTAACCCAGGAATGTTTCCACAAGGTCACTGACGATTATTGTAGAGGAAGTATAGTTTGTCTTAGAGATAGAAAGTTTAGTGAGTTTAATTTGCTTTTATTTTTCTCTTTATATACCAGATTTCCTTTCAGTCCATGACATAATGCTTCACTTCACATTTAGTGATTAGACGGGTGAAATGGTGATCCTTTGGGCTTGCTCATTGAGCACTAACTTGGCATACATGCATCATCTGTGCTTTCTCTCCTCACAACTTGTGATCACTGTCAACTACTGCAAATGACACTGTTCAGTTCTCTGCTTTTTTTAATGTATGAGTTCTTTTGTGACTGTGTGAGTGATTAATAGAGGGGGGAAAAAAAAACAAACGAGAAAATCTGTCTGAGACTGGAGAAGGTTTTTTTTGTTTTTATTAGTTTAGGGACAGTCTTCTTTCATATGCTGGACAAGTGAAATATTCACATATTTTTATGTGTTTTTCTGTAAGTCTTCAGATTCTTTTGGGTGGAAGAACATCTAGGTCTTGTCTTGAGCAGGAATTTGGAATAGTAAGGGTTACTGGAGACATTTTTAGGATTTTTGACAGCTAATTTAAAATTTGTATTTTTACCTTTGTGTCAAATACGTATTCGTGGTGTTGTAATTCACAGGTGACAGTTTTAGCTTTATGGTGATTGTACAGCTTAAATTTGTTAATTGATGTTATAATTAATAGTGGGACTCTATTCTAGAAAATATGTGAATTCATATTGTCTGAAATCTATGAAACCTAATTATTTTGACTTTCACGTGTAGTTAATCAGAATTCCATTATGGTTTTGAATATGATTTTTACAAGCTTCTCAAAGTATGTGATACATTTAATTTTTCAGAGAAGAATGTAAAATATGTCTGTACATTGAAAAAAAAACTTGAATGAAACACAAGAAAATTCAACAAAATCAAAATTACTCAGATTTAAGATTTTTTTCTTAAATCTTTTCCTATGTTTAATTAATAAAATATTTTTTAGTGATTTATATAGCTGTGTCAAATATGTATACACCCAGGGTGATCATAGGATAGACTTAATTATTGAATTAAGTGTGTGGCTTTAAACTTATCTGAATATATTTGGGTAGTATTGATATTTCTTTTCCTGATAGTATAAACGTGTGATAAAATGTTATTTCCAGTGATTTGATGGCGTTTCAGTTTTTAGGTATTGGAATGCTTTAGGCCAAAGCATTTATAGATATAACACTTATTGGCTTCAATTTATATTCTTTATTCTAGATTAGAATGTGAAGAGTTGATGCACCAGTGAGAATGAAGGGAGATTGTATTATGTGCATTTCCTTATCTGTTTTTAGAGAAAGTTATTAAGTAGAATTGAGTGATGTGCTCTAAGACGTTTATGTTCCATCTGTTCCCCAGAGGGTGTCCTCTCAGGACTTGACAGGTGGTGGAAGTTTAGAAAGGTGCTGGATTTTTAACTCAGTCTCTTTCTTTTCATATCTGAGGCAGTACAAAAATATGCTCTAAAAATATCCTTTAATATGTTCAGATTGAACGTATATTTAAGTAGACATTCAGGGACATTGTAAATAGTTTTTGGATGTTAGAAAGGCCTTATTGAGAGGGAGGTGTTACAGTACCAAGTTATTGTATTAACGTACGAAAACCTGAAAGTGGGTGCTATGATGCTTGCAAATTTTGCTCATTTCCTTCTTTCTAAAAAATGAACAAAAGCAATTAAGTTCTAAACCAGTAGTTGGGAAGCCCTGATTTACTCAGAAGCCAACTGTCTGTGGATGAGCTCTGCCTCCTTTTGCCCATTACTACCGCCTTGTACCATTTCTAGGCAAGACAGAACTTTGCTGCTCAGGGGTGGTCTTCAGACCAATAGCATCTGCATCACAAGTGAGATTTTAGAACTGTAGAATCTTCTCGAAATGTAGAATTTTGTCTACCCGCCCTGCAAAAGTCTGAATCAGGATCTGAATTTCAACTAGATTTCCAGATGGATTGAATGTATTTTAAGGTTTGAAAAGCACTGGTACTTGAGCTGGACTGAGTACAAGTCCCTGCTCTGGCACTATAATAGCTGTGTTACGTTAGATAAGTTATGGAATGTTTCTGTCTTTCTGTTTCTTATCTCTATAATAAGAGATTGAAATTATACTCCTTTATAAATTTGTTGTGAAGATTAGATGAATTTATATGTTTAGAGATTCCTTAATGTGTATTGGGTCAATAAAGTGGTTGAGGCATGGTTAAAGAGCTAGCTTAGCAGTATGCCTTCACTTTTGGTGGCATTTTCTCCAGTGCATCAGCATCCAACTATCGGAATAATTTTATCTTAGTCAGCTCTGCACCTATTGGGAATGTCATGCAGCTAGTTAAAAGCAGTTCCTTGGGACTTGAGTAAAAAAGAAAATAAACCTAAGAACACTGGACAGGGTTGAACGAATAGTATATCCTCTTTAAAGAAATATGCTGAGTTGACTCATTGGAAAAGATGCTGGGAGGGATTGGGGGCAGGAGGAGAAGGGGACGACCGAGGATGAGATGGCTGGATGGCATCACTGACTAGATGAACATGAATCTGAGTGAATTCCGGGAGTTGATGATGGACAGGGAGGACTGGCGTGCTGCGATTCATGGGGTCGCAAAGAGTTGGACACGACTGAGCGACTGGACTGAACTGAACTGAACTGAATGAAACCTAATTCAGCAGAGAATGCTCTGTCCAGTGGATTATAATAAACCACTTTTAAATAGTGGTGATATGTTTTCCCTTTTAGTATTCCACTGAGAATGAGATTATATCAATAGTTTTGTAAAATTGATTCTGAATTGATGTAATTTGCTAGTTATCTGAACATAGCATTCTTTCCTTCTCTGTGATCTAAGGAGAGATTTTGGAAACTTTCTCTAGTTGACATATGAAGGCGGGTCATGATAAAGTGACATGTGAATCTACTTAGATTGGTTGCTTGTATAATCCTTGGTTTTAAATCCTCCTACATGTATGGATAGATTGCTTTTTGTTTTTTATGTATACTTTTGATTCTTGTTATTTATGTTAGCCAAAATGTGCTACGTGAAGGTATGCTATTTCATAAAACAAAATTGTTTCATTAATCATCTAGCCCTTTTGTTTTCAACTCTTGAAAAAAATCCTGTAATGGCCTTTTAATAAAAATTAAATCTTAGTTGGATGCTCAGTTTGTAAAATGGATAAGAACAGACTACTCTGGCTGAAGGTGTTCTCCAATTGATCTGTCAAATTGACAGAAATAGAAATTCTAAACAAAATAATGACTTTGGATTAGAGATCTATGAAATATCCCATATATTCTTTACTTTTTCATAATTGTGTGTGTTTTAATTTTTGGCTTCACACTGAAGCATATGAGATCTTAGTTTCTCAACCAAATATTGAACTTGCACACTCTGCATTGGAAGTCGAAGTCTTAACCACTGAACCACTGGGGAAGTCC
The DNA here is from genome assembly GCA_006408675.1 of Madoqua kirkii. Classification (NCBI taxonomy): domain Eukaryota; kingdom Metazoa; phylum Chordata; class Mammalia; order Artiodactyla; family Bovidae; genus Madoqua; species Madoqua kirkii. The sequence goes on from SJYC01107877.1 coordinate 8,706, forward strand.
CCATAATTGTCATTTTTAATATGATTGTTCAGAGGTATTTGGCTACCATTTGTATTATTAAAAAGAAATTGTTTTGCAGTAAAGCTAGGTATTTTCCTCATACATGCCGGTGTAGCTGAAAGATTCAGTACTTTGTGACTGAAAAGTTTTTCCAAAGGAATGATATAATTGAAAATAATATTTTTCCCCCTCAACAGGTCACATTTTTATTAGGGATCTGTTAAGTTCAGTGCAGATAATGTAATCAAAAAGTGGGTGAAAACTGTGCATTTAAAAAGTTACGTGGTTACTTTGCAGCTACATGCAAGACTCACATTGTTTTGTTCCTTTTTATAGATAAGCAGCTGGTACCTTATTCCATCCTTGAATGAGTAGCTGTAACAACAGATGGATATGTTTAGTTGTAAGAAGATCAACAAGTCATTGTTCCCTAGAGTACAGGGGTGCTCCAGTGGATCTTGATCTGCCATTCTCGTCTTTTGTACAAAATTAAGATTAAAAACAGAATAAAACCACCTGTAGATCTAGAGAACTAGAAAGATTTTTTCCCCTTTCTGTACTGCTTTAACAGGGTAGCTTATTTGGCATTTTAGAATCTAGAAGAAGAAACATCTTTAAATCTTTTAATATTTCTCTTTCCCCCTTTTCTCATCTGAGGGTGATTTTTGCCTTCTTATTCTCACTCCCCACTCCAGTTGTCCTATGGAACAATTGGCAACGCCTAGAGACTTTTCACAACTGGGGGAAGAGGAGCTGCTATTAATAATTTATGAATAGAGAGAGGTCAGGGACGCTCTTTAATACCCTGTAATGCCTAGGTCACCCCCTCCAACAAAGATTTTATCTGGCCTAAAATGTCAGTAGAGGTTGAGAAATCCTGGTGTAGGTGTTAACTCCAATATCTTTGCCTCTTTAAGTTTTACATAGTTCATTTATTATCATTTTCCTATCTCGGTAGTGATGCCTAGTGAACATTCATTCTCCTATACTTTCCTGAGAGCTGGTATCCCTATCTTCTCCTACTCTTGTGCTGTAGTTTATCTTACATTATCTGATGCGTCCTTTTTTTTTTTTTTAATGTGAACCTACAGGAATGGCTATATTTTAAATTATGGTCTACTGAGGCCAGAAATACTTAACAGCAATATTTTTAATTAATTAACTAGTTTCCTACTAGTTCATTATACCCTCTTCATGATTTAGGTTTAGGCTGGTTATATCTGTGTGCTCCTAGAAATACTGAAGTATCATCGAGTGTAAATAACCATTGGGAAGTCATCAAAATTCAGTTTGATTCAGTACATTGAACTGCAAACAGTTTAGAAAGCCATGCTCTTCATCTGATTTTGATTTTTATCATTAAGACAATGCAGAGATTATCCTATCATTGTTACAAGTCCCCAGTCCTTTATTTCTAACCTGTGGGGCCAGTAACGTTTCAGAATGTGGAAGTTTTCAGGTTTTAGAAAGGGAATGTGATGTAGTTTATATAACACTGCCAGTGGGATCTGGGTCAGCACTCCATAATCAAACACATTCATATTTCTACACCCAAACCATAAGAATGTTCTCACTAAGTGGGATAAATCAGCACTACGGATAGTTTCAGGTTAGTTCATGTTTGGTGTTGCTGCCAAGTTATGTTTCAGTCTTTGATTTTTAGAGCTTTTGGGATATTCCAGAATGTGGGTAAGCAGTCGTGGCCCTGCACTACTACTGTGACAGTGACAAGTGGCGCCAGCTGTTTCACTACATGGTGCAAGGGTGTTTAAAGTCTTGTTCTGCTTTTTTTCTTTTACCTGTTTCCTCATAGCTGTTTTTAGTTTCTCAGCTTTTATTTTTGGAGCATTGCTTTTTTTTTTTTTTTAATTGTCTAACCTGTATGATTAAAAGAGTTTAGATTCTTGATTTTAGGTTTTTTTTCTCCTTTTCTTTTGAGGTGAAACTATAAGTATCAGTTTCTAAGTTATTCTGTGTATGTTGGATGACTTTTCTGCTTTGCTATCAGTATTCTCTCTTTAATTATTCTGTTCATTCTGGACATACCAAATTACACAGAAAGGAAGATATCCTTTAATACCTAAGCATGCATGCATACTAAGTTGCCTCAGTTTGTCTGACTCTTTTGAGACTCCATGGACTATAGGCTCCTCTGTCCATGGGATTTCCCAGGCAGGAATACTGGTGTGGGCTACCATTTCCTTCTGTAGGGGATTTTCCCCACCCAGGGATCAAACCTATGCCTCCTGCATTGCAGGCAGATTCTTTACCACTGAACCACTGGGGAATCCCATGATACCTAAGCATAGGACTTGCCGTCTTTATGTATGCATTTGAGTGCAGTTAGGCTATAAAAGGAGACATTAAATTTTGCTAAGTTGTTTTGTGTTGCATTAACTTCAACATATAAATGTTGGACTCCTGGGTGGCTCTTCCATGTGTTGGCTGGGATCTGTGCAGCTTACAACTAACTTGTAGCTCTGCCATTTTCAGCATGTCCAGGCAGGATAACTAGAGGGTCATATGCTGGCTGTAAGTGCTTTGGTCTGAAAGTAAGATATGGATTTAATCACATGACCTCAAGGTGGTTGGAAAATGTTGGGGAGCATATGGATATTTAGCATATGGATATTTAGAGAGAAATTTCTCTGCCTATATTTTGTACAAACTGTATGTGGTTCATGAATAGGCAACTTTCATTCTCACTTCAGAAAAGGAAAGAGGAAATAATTGAGCACCCAGCCCAACACTCTACTGGATTTCCATACTATAGTGCCTATTAATATGCTATTTTATTTAATTCCCAAAACAATTCTATGAAGTATCACTTTTGTTAAGGTTTCAAAAGGTAATCTGAGAGTTGTCACACATGTAGTACATGTATATGCATAACAGCTCCAGGGTAAAAATCAAGGCTTAGTTTTGACGTCAATGTCAGCACTTTTTGCTTCTGTACACTGCTGCTCGAGAAATCTGGTGAAAGCATTCAGAGTTGTTTCATGGTCTGTAGATGCGTTCTTAGTGTGAGTGTATCCCATCTGTTTGCTTACAGTCTCTTGAAGGATCCAGCGTACTCTATGGTTTTAGAATCTGGCAAGTGAGGTTCAGTTGGTGAACTGGAGAAAGAAGAGTTTTCCTCTTTGCCTTGGGGGTGCTAGGCTTGCATTAGTGTTTTTTTTTTTTTTTTAATCATTCAGACAGAATCATTTTCTTTTATAGGGAACATTCCCCAAGTTGCCAGCTCAGCTCTCTTCTCTCTTTCCTTGTAAGGAAGAAGGTCAGGGAATGAATATGATCATAACAGAGAAGGCAAATCTTTGTTCTCTGACTTGTAGTTCCTTGTGTAAGGCTTCTCTTTGAGCAAAGGAGTGACTTTAAATCTACCTCTCTTTTTTTCTCTGCCTATTTTGGAGGGATTTGGACCAGTTCTGCCAGTCTGGAGTTTCTTTCCTGCTTCACTGTCCCAGAGTAAATATACTTTGTCATTCTGTTTAACTTCTAGCTTGTCTGGGGAAAAATAAAGACATCTCTAGTCTGAAATTGCTTTTGGGAGTATAGCTCCACATATTTTGGTCTGAGTGAAGGGCCTAGGGAAACATGAATTTTGTTACCTTTTTATTTTATTTTCCTTTACTTATAAATCATGATGATTCTCCCTTTACATCCATGGGACTTGCTTTTTATAAATACCATTCATTCCCTTTCTAAGGGTGGTTATTTGTAGTTTGTTTGCCATTTATAATCTTATGGGTCCTTTACAAATGGATCATTTTTTTACATTAAATTTTAGTAGGTCAAGAATCCATTTATTTAGGGTCCCCAAGAGAATCCATCTCACCAGATTGTGGCTACATGTTTTTTATGGCTTCCTGCTGCTTTCTGTAGTCTTCTCAGTTTAAACAGTAGTAACAACAAAATTTAGAGGGCATCTTAAGGCCTTGGCTTTACGGTTTTCTTTTTGTTTCACACTTGTTTCTAAGGAGATTGGTGATATTTGTTGGATTTGTAATATATATACTTGTAGTAAATTTACCTTCAATCACAAAGAGGGGAAAATGCAGCATTTGAATGGTTTGAGCACAACTTTAGATGCATGGGACCACGTGGACTTCAATGACAGTTTTAACTAGTACACCTTTAGATTTTCTTTATTTTATTTACACTAGTGTCTGTTTAAAAATTTTAAAGACTCTCTGTTACATCCTCCCAGATGCTTTATATCCCCATATCCATTAGAGGACTGTGCTAAGTATTCATTTTCTTTTATAAGCCCTAAATAAACATGTTGCAAATGATCACTTTTCCCTCCTGCTGAGGTTTCTTAATTTTTTTTAATTAACTTTTATTATGGAGAACTTGGAACATCTACAGAAGTAAACAGGCTAGTGTGATAAATAGCCATGTAGCCTTCACCTAGTTTCAATTGTTAACAACTCTGGGCCAATCTTATGTCATCTGTAACCGCAATTATTTCACCCTCCTATATCAAGCAAATCTCAGACATCATTTAATCTGCATTTTTAAAGAACAGATATTTCAGGTGCATTTCCAAAAGATGAAGACTTTTAACCCAGTGTCACTAACACATCTAAAAATATCAAAATTCTTAAATCAGTCATGTTCAAATTTACAAATGTCTTAAGGATTGTCTACCTTCCTTCTTCAAAGGTAATTTGAATCAGTATCCGAATAGACACATTGTAATTGGTTGGTGTGTTTTATATATCATCCAATCTTTAATTTCTTTCTGTTTTTGCTTTCCCTTTTTCATTTTTGTAGATTATTTAAATGAAACAGGGCTGAGTTTTTAAGTCTAGATTTTGCTTGTTGCACTCTGACGGCAAAGTTTAGTGTCTTTTTGTTCAGCGTTTCCTGTGAATTTGGGAGTTAGGTCAGAAGGCTTGTTAATATTCAGCACTGATTATCATCCCCCCCCCCC